>BLSH010548018.1:257932-270316 GCA_018402905.1 Glandirana rugosa
TGTGACACGACGACGGACGTATGACACGACGACGGACGTATGAAGCGACTAGCCCCACCCCTTATAGAATCCACCCACTCCATCCCCTGTATTCCACATATTGTGTCAGGAGTATCCAGCTCAGTATCACAGGTGGGGTATATTGCAGCCAGTAACACAGGTAGGGGTATATTGCAGCCAGTAACACAGGTAGGGGTATATTGCAGCCAGTAACACAGTATGCAGCCAGCAACACAGGTGGGGTATATTGCAGTCAGTAACACAGTATGCAGCCAGTAACACAGGTGGGGTATATTGCAGTCAGTAACACAGTATGCAGCCAGTAACACAGGTGGAGTATATTGCAGTCAGTAACACAGGTGGGGTATATTGCAGCCAGTAACACAGTATGCAGGCAGTAACACAGGTGGGGTATATTGTAGCCAGTAACACAGTATGCAGGCAGTAACACAGGTGGGGTATATTGCAGGCAGCAGCGAAGTATGCAGGCAGCAGCACAGTATGCAGGCAGCAGCACAGTGTGCAGGCAGCAGCACAGTGTGCAGCCAGTAACACAGTGTGCAGGCAGTAACACAGTGTGTAGCCAGTAACACCGGTAGGGGTATTTTGCAGGCAGTAACACAGTGTGCAGCCGTAACACAGGTAGGGGTATTTTGCAGGCAGTAACACCGGTAGTGGTATTTTGCAGGCAGTAACACAGTGTGCAGCCAGTAACACAGGTAGGGGTATTTTGCAGGCAGTAACAGTGTGCAGCCAGTTACACAGGTAGGGGTATTTTGCAGGCAGTAACAGTGTGCAGCCAGTAACACAGAATGCAGCATTACATTGTGGTGAATTGTAAATCAATTGCCTATGTGCTCATACATGCAGCTGTGCCCTGTAAAGCCACCCTCAGCAGTCATATAGACTACAATCCCTAACAGGAACAATTATGTATTTCAGGTTATAGGAGTACAACTTCCAACACGCAGGCAGCTCTAGTACAGGATGGGAGACACATACACAGTAATTAGTGTTTGGTTCTCAGATACAGACAGAGCCACATCTTCTATCTGCTGTTCTTCATCCAGTTTTGCTACTCACAGGTCAATATTTTCCATTCAGAACACCCACCAAACAGGACAAGTTTACCCTGATGCATTCTGCCTGCTATCAGTCCTTGCTGCACACTGATAAGATATCAGCAGAGCACACAAGCTTGTCATCTCCTCACCTTCCTGTGTAAAGGTATCTGGTCCCCATGAACAATCTTTAGCAGAAAGTGCAGTGCAGTTCTAATATCACATGTACACACTCACAGCCTGCGCCTTCTGATGACATCATCACTGAGACAAATCTGTGGCCACCATCCTACTGCTATATTTGCATAAAGCTTCAGGTGTGTGTGGAGCTGGTATGTTGGGCTGTGCTGACTGTGTATCTCCTCCCTCCGCTCATCACTGGCTGCTGTACAGTGAGCTCCTCCTCACAGCCTCACACTTTCCTCCCTTCCACTTGGAAGATCTCCACCCCCTGGTGCAGGGAGCAAATCAGGGAGCTCAATAGGCGGGCCAGGTCGTTTTTCTGACCCGTCCTTTTGAGCTCTTATTAGAACAATGGAAGAAAGTAAAACAACCAATAACGGTGGAGAAGCTGTTTACTAAATGTTCTGAATGCAGTTTTAAATGAATTTTCGGACAGACGCCCCGTTGCTAGGCAGAATAGAAAAAAAAGGAGACTTTGTTTTTTTTTAATCTACCTAACAAATAGCACAGAGAGAGGTAAACAATCAGGGTAGAAAACTCAACAGAATAAATGATTATATTGTTTATTTTCATGTATTTATTTATTGTTTTCCTGCAACAAAGTCTGGTGGGGCACTGCCCCAGGAGCCCTTATGTACGAGCCTCCACTGGTAAGTATAGCAGGTTTGTTACTTAAAAAAAAAATATATGCTTTAAAGACTCAGGTAAGATCAGCATCTTAACCCCAAGCAGGTGGAGGCTGATAGAATGGAGGTAATATAAGGAATTACAATTACATTTAAAGTCAACTTTTACCAGTAATGTGCATTATATATAAAATGATCATATCCATGTCATCTTCAGGTTTCCTGATCCCCACTGGACAGTTCTCCGGTTGCTGCTGGTTAAGTGCATTGTTTTATCTTTTACGGTTTCTTCAGCATGGATAACCCATCATTTTAACTGCAATATTTACCATGGATTAGCATATAATAAAATAATTTTCTTGTTAATGTACTTTTCCTGAGGATTACTCTCACTATGGTTCAGCGCTGTTCCTCCCCTGTTGGTTTGTTTGCATCTACCTCATTGGTCTATGAGTTTGGGACAGCAGCGACCTCAGTTTTCATGGTCATTCCCCTACTCGGTGTACTGTCCATGCGCCTGGATTTTGTTTTGTTTATACCTAAAATACATCCAACCTGGCAAACGAACCACCTGAGTGAGTTGAAAATAAGTCAGCAGCGGGCCCTCAGGGATAATGTCCCGTAAGGTTTTGATACCAAAACACGCTCACACTAGGGGGTCTGGCACCAATCTGAATTGGGCAAGAAGACCTTGTTTTTGTATAGCCAGCATATAATACATTACAGTTCTGTCTGAAAAACTGCAAACAGCCTTTAATTTTTTTATTTTTTTTTTAATAAAAAAATGTGATCTCTGAGTCTGATGATATTTACCAGATTCAAACTCTAATAGTATATACAGTATATCTCTTCTGTCTGTTATTCTCAGTGGATTAGAGATTTTGCTCCCTAACCATATAGTTAGTTATATTTATCACTGCATAGATGTATGCAAGAATAAATTGCCTTTTTTTTAAAAGCTTTACATATTAACTAAATTATACATCAATATTTTTTAAGGTTATTATCCGATTAATCAAAACAATAATCAGCCAACTAATTGATTATGAAAATAATCGTTAGTTGCAGCCCTAGACCACTGCACTCTGTCGTGGGAAGGCAGAGGAAACCCAACGGGTTTCGAAATGAATTCATCCTAGATCTTCCTCAGGCACTGGTTCACAGGGCACAAGGTGTCCACATGGATATATACAGGCTACCTGAGATCCTATTCCAGTCCAAAGAGGAGGCGGAGTAAGAGAGATAAATCTTGTTATTTTCAAGTCCTATATGAATGTCCTGTTGGAGTAACACAAAAAGGGAAGGGATTTCACTGTCAAGGCAGCACTCTTATGGTCATGAGAGTATGGGGCCTGTTGAGAAACTACCGGAGATACATCAGCACTCTTATAGTCATGAGAGTATGGGGCCTGTTGAGAGACATCTAGTGGACGGATCACCAAAGTAAGCAGATTCAATAGGTACCGGATACCCGAATGGTCTCGGATCAATGAGACTGTCGGATGCAGTGACCCTTGCAAGGAGAGACCGGGATTATGTGTAGCACATGGTCACTCTTACCAAAGTAGGAGAGTGTCCATACTTCTTGGTGTCCAAAGTGTCATTAATCCAGAGTCCTTATGTGGAGATCGGCCTTGGTTTTAAGAATTGTTTTATACTGATTTAAGATGAGTATTGTAAGCACCACGTTGTATTACTAGTGTATATTAGAACAGCGCCATACCTACTCCTGTTCATATCACTCTATACTCTTGTTCCCCTCTTGGGGGGCAACAGTAGGGGCAGCAATTCTATCCACCATACAACACTATCTTCTCATACCATAAGCGCGGCCCCAACTCAACCCCCTTCCTTTTACCTTATTAGAGACTTACCTGTAGGTAAAAGTGGTGTAACAAGGTTTACAACCACTTTAACATTCAATTTTAAAACAAATGTAATTTCTGAGTGAAAATCACATAACCTTGCTTCTTCAAATTTTCCAGTCACTGTGGATGAAAACCCACTAATGATTAGAAAACTGAATGAACGTTCCTAAATTGAAAAATTTCAAAGGAAATATATGTTTGTATATGGTCAGCATAAGCGACAGCAGGAGCAGGTAGCTGGAGTATGCCATGCATAATATTATATTACAATCCTGTCTGAAAATCTGCAAAACAGCGTTTTAGATCTTTTTACTTTTCTTTTTTTTCTTCAATCACTTGCCCACTGGGGAAAAGCCTTCCACCTCCAGTTGATGTCTCAGTCCTTGATTGGATAGATTGATAGCAGGGGAGCCATTGGCTCCCACTGCTGTCAATCAAGTCCAGTGACGCTGGGGACGGGGGGGGGGGCGGACTCTCTGTGTAAAGGCATGCAGAAACAGGACTTGGGAGCACGCCTGCATGGGTGACCCCAGGGAAAGAGCTTCCCTGATGGGTCACTCGTGAAGAGGAGGAGCCAGGAGCGCTGCTGGGGGACCCCAGAAGAAGAGGATCGGGGCCACTCTGTGCAAAGAAGAGCTAAGTATGACATTTGTTATTTAAAAAAAATAAAAAACAAAGGTTTAGTACAATTTTTTTTATCAATTTTGCAAATTAGTCATTTTAATTCATAAACTTTAGCCAAAATTTATATTGCTACATATCTTTGGTAAAAATAACCCCAAAATAACCCAAATTAGGCTCCTTTCACACAGGCTTTCCGTTCAGGTCCGCCTGTCAGTTTTTCAGGCGGACCTGAACGGACGCTCCATGCAGCCCTATGGAGCAGCGGATGTCAGCGGAGACATGTCCGTTGACATCCCCCGCTCTCCGATCTGATCCTGTCTGTGAAATCCAGATGGATGGAGACCCTATTTTCCATCCGTCTGTATAATCGGATTGGAGCGGATCGGATGAAAATGGACAGGCGGTCTGTTTTCATCCAATCTCCACAGAGGAGAGCGGGGCTCTGTCATCCGCACACGGATCGCCCATGTGAAAGGGGCCTTAGTGTATATTATTTGGTCTGTGTGAAAGCTATAGAGTCTACAAGCTATGGTACCAATTACTGAAAATTGATCACACCTGATGTACTGACGGCCTATGTCATTTCTTGAGACACTAAGGAGCTAGGAAATTACAAATATCCCCAAATGACCCCTTTTTGGAGAGTAGACATTCCAAAGCATTTAGTAAGAGGCATGGTGAGTTTTTTGAAGTTGTCATTTTTTCCCACAATTCTTTGCAAAATATTGTGCGAGATGATAATTTTTTTTCACAAATGTGTCATATTAACAGGTTATTTCTCACACACAGCACATGCATACCACAAATTACACCCCAAAACACATTCTGCTACTCCGCCCGAGTATGTCAATACCAAGTATCAGACTTTTACACAGCCTGGCCATATACAGAGGCCCAACATGCAGGGAACACCATCAGGCGTTCTAGGGACATAAAAAACACATTTCATTTCTTGACTACCGCTTGCACTTTTGAAGGTCCTAGAGCACCAGGACAATGGAAATGCCCAAAAAATTACCCCATCTTGGAAAGTAAACACCCCAATGTATATTCTAGGAGGCATAATGAGCCTTTTTAACAAGTCCTCATTTTTTCCACAAGTTTTTGGAAAATATGGAAAGAAAATGAAAACGCATTTTTTTTTACACACAGTTGTAAATTTATACAATATTTCTAACACATGGCATGTACATAGCAAAAATGACACCCCAAAATATATTGTGCTACCCGTCCTGAGTATGGCGATACCACGTGTCAAACTTTTACACAGCCTGGCCACATACAGAGGCCCAACATGCAGGGAGCACCATCAGGTGTTCTAGGAGCATAAGTTTGACTACCTATTACACTTTTGTGAGGCACTGTAGTGGCATGGATGTGAACTTATGTGGCATGGATGAGCATGAATGAGGCATAAATGAGCCATGGATGGGCATGAATGAGCCATGGATGGGGATAGATGAACCGTGGATGGGGATGGATGAGCATGGATGGGGATGGCTGAGCCGTGAATGGGGATGGATGAACCGTGAATGGGGATGGATGAGCCATGGATGGGGATGGATGAGCCATGGATGGGGATGACTGAACATGGATGGGGATGAGTGCAGGAATTATCAGAGATCAGCGTTGCGAGCACTACAAATCCAGCCCACAGCGCTCGCTGCTGTACTTGATATCTCCCCTCTCCTCTCGCAGTGTACCAATCGCTATGGAGAGGGGAAGAGATGAACCAGGCATGTGCCAGCTTGTTTACAACTGAGGACGGAGTGAACAGGTGGTAAAGGGCCACTGTCATCGGCCCTTTACCGTGATCCGTGATGCGCCAGGTCCTCCGGACCCAGCAGTCAAGGATGTTCAAGGGTATGCTCCCAAGGGGGTGCACAGGAGTGGGATCCTGGGAGTACGTCATAGTATGCCCTCCCAGAATTATCCAATTGCGCTGTAACCGTCATTCAGCTATGGCCCAGTCGGTAAGTGTTTTTTTGATCAGTTAGTCTGATTATATGTACCAGATTCAACCTCTAATAGTATACAGTATGTCATAAAAGTGAGTACTCCCCTCACATTTCTGTAAATATTTTATTATATCTTTTCATGTGACAACGCTGAAGACGCTTGTATATCAGTGTAAATTTACTGTCCCCTCAAAATAACTCAACACACAGCCATCAATGTCTAACAAAAGTGAGGACACCCCTACGTGAAAATGTCCAAATTGGGCCCAAAGTGTCATATTTTGTGTGGTCAACAATATTTTCTGGCACTGCCTTAACCCTATTGGGCATGAAGTTCACCAGGGCTTTACAGGTTGCCACTGGAGTCCTCTTCCACTCCTCCATGACAACATCACGGAGCTGGTGGATGTTAGAGACCTTGCGCTCCTGCACCTTCCGTTTGAGGATGCCCTACAGATGCTCAATAGGGTTTAGGTCTGGAGACATGCTTGGCCAGTCCATCACCTTTACCCTCAGCTTCTTTAGCAAGGCAGTGGTCATCTTGGAGGTGTGTTTGGGGTCGTTATCATGTTGGAATACTGCCCTGCGGCCCAGTCTCCAAGGGGAGGGGATCATGTTCTGCTTCAGTATGTCACAGTACATGTTGGCATTCATGGTTTCCTCAATGAAATGTAGCTCCCCAGTGCTGGCAGCACTCATGCAGCCCCAGACCATGACACTCCCACTACCATGTTGACAGTAAGCAAGCCAAACTTGTCTTTGTACTCCTCACCTGGTTGCAGCCACACATGCTTAACACCAAGTTTATCTTGGTCTCATCAGACCACAGGACAAGGTTCCAGTAATTCATGTCCTTAGTCTGCTTGTTTTCAGCAAACTCTTTGCGGGCTTTCTTGTGCAACATCTTTAGAAGAATCTTTCTGGGATGACAGCCATGCAGACCAATTTGATGCAGTGTGTGGAGTATGGTCTAAACACTGACAGGCTGACTCCCCACCCCTTCAACCTCTGCAGAATTGCTGGAAGCACTCCTGCGTCTATTTCCCAAAGACAAGCTCTGGATATGACGCTGAGCACGTGCACTCAGCTTCTTTGGTCGACCATGGCGAGGCCTGCTCTGAGTGAAACCTGTCCTGTAAAACAACTGTATGGGCTTGGCCACCGTGCTGCAGCTCAGTTTCAAGGTCTTCGCAATCTTCTTATAGCCTAGGCCATCTTTATGTAGAGCAACAATTCTTTTTTTCAGATCCTCAGAGAGTTCTTTGCCATGAGGTGCTATGTTGAACTTCCAGTGACCAGTATGAGAGAGTGAGAGCGATACCACCAAATTTAACACACCTGCTCCCCATTTACACCTGAGACCTTGTAACACTAAGGAGCACATTACAACAAATGGCTAATTGGGTCCAATTTGGACATTTTCACTTAGGGGTGTACTCACTTTTGTTGCCAGTGGTTTAGACATTAATGGCTGTGTGTTGAGTTATTTTGAGGGGAAAGCAAATTTACACTGTTATACAAGCTGTACACTCACTACATTGTAGCAAGATGTAATTTCTTCAGTGTTGTCACATAAAAAAGATATAATAAAATATTTACAAAATCTAATCTTCTGTTTACATGATGTGACCGACCCACTTATTCCATCCAATCTGTGATCAGCCGTGTCTCATTGACTCGCTGACCACAGAGCGCTTCCCAGCAGACAGCACATGCTTGGGAGGATGTACATGGATGCCCTCCCAACAATTAAGGCCCACGCTGTAGCCGTCTTTCGGTTATAGCGTGGGCGGGAGGAGGTATTTAGGATAAACAAAAAGTACTACATATTTTCATAGTTGGGAAGGTTGAAAAAACACAATAATCCACCTAGTTCAACCTGTGTGTGTGTCCATCTAGATAGTAATTTCCCATATCCCTGTATACTGTGTACCTGCTGACACCACCGATTGTGGAAGAGAGTTCCATATCCTTACCCCCCCCGACAGTGAAAAACCCCATACGCAGCTTAAGATTAACCACTTGCTTCCTGGGCCCATTCTGACATGTCGCTCCTACATGTAAAAATCATGATTTTTTTGCTATAAAATTACTCATAACCCCCAAACATTATATATGTTTTTTTAGCAAAGACCCTAGGGCAGGGATAAGCAATTAGCGGACCTCCAGCTGTTGCAAAACTACAAGTCCCATCATGCCTCTGCCTCTGGGTGTCATGCTTGTGGCTGTCAGAGTCTTGCAATACCTCATGGGATTTGTAGTTCTGCAACAGCTGGAGATCCACTAATTGCATATCCCTGCCCTAGGGAATAACATGGTGGCCATTGCAACTTTTTATCTCGCACAGTATTTGTGCAGTAATTTTTCAAACGCTTTTTATTTGGGAAAAAAAAAGTTTCATTTATTAACCACTTCAGCCCCGGAAGGATTTCACACTTTAGGACCAGAGCACTTTTTGCGATTCGGCACTGCGTCGCTTTAACTGACAATTGTGCGGTGGTGCGATGTTGTACCCAAACTAAATTTGCATCCTTTTTTTCTCACAAATAGAGCTTTCTTTTGGTGGTATTTGATACCCTCTGTGTCATTTATGATTGCCACTATAAATAAAAAAAGAGCGACAATTTTGCAAAAAAAAAATCAATATTTCTTACTTTTTGCTAAAATACAAATCCAAAAAAAAAACATAAAAAAACATTTTTTTTCATCGGTTTTGGCCAATTTATATTCTTCCTCATATTTTTGGTAAAAAAATATCGCAATCGGCATTTATTGATTTGCGCAAAAGTTGCCACGTTTGCGGATGATGAGAATTCATTTCGGGGGTTTTTTTTTTACTAGTAATGGCGGCGATCTGCTATTTTTAGCGGTACTGTGATATTGCGGTGAACATTTCGGACCGTTTTGACACTTTTTTGGGACCATTGCCATTTATACAGCGATCAGTGCTATAAAAATGCACTGATTACTGTGTAAATGCCATTGGCGTGAAGGGGTTAACCTGCAGGGGGCGCTCTAAGGGTTAACTGTGTTCCCTGGGTGTGTTCTAACTGTATGTGGGCTGGACTGGCAGGGGAAGGGAGTGATCACGGCTTCCATATACAGGAAGCCTGTGATCACAGCCCGTTCCCCTCTATGAGAACGGAGATCCGTGTGTACATACATGGACCTCCGTTCTCTCACTGCGGGAGGGCATCTCGGGTAGCCGGCAGCGATTGAGTCCACTGTACCCGCTCCCTGCCACCCCCCCCCCCCCCGGACACAGTGAGCGTGCAAGCGTGCCTCCGGCGGCGCGTGCTCACAGTACTAGTTATCGTAGCCGCCGTCATATGATGGTCGTTTGCAATAACGAGCCATATTATCGCCGTCAGACGCCGGTCGGCAAGTGATTAAAAAAAAAAAGTAAAGTTAGCCTAAACTTGCGTTTATATTTTTAACCCCCAAGTGCATCACTTTACATTTTTCAATGGTAAACCTCATTTGCCATCTAGTTGCCCACTTCATGAATGTATTCAGGTCCTCTTGTAACGTTTCTATATCCTGCTGTGATGTTATTGTTGTGTTGTCAGCAAACACGGAGAATGAGCTATTTATTAACGTGTTTTGTGTTCCACGTGAATGAAAAAAGTTTGAGATGAGAGCAGCTGTCTCCACCCCAAACACACTTAAGTGTAGCCTGTAGCAAATAAGTAAAAGGCTATGGTGGACGTGGTTGGCACTGCTCTGGAATACCTCTGGTGTTACTCCACAATGAAAATCATGTCCTATACTTCAATTGTGTTGTATCAATATTGCTAAACCTGTGGGACAATTTTTTCAAAATGACATAAATTTTCCAGAATGCTGGTCATAAAATACAATGGACCTAGAGTGGATGGTCCGTGCCTTTAAAAATATGTTTTAAGTTCAACCACCTAATTGTGATGCAAATTGACAATTAATCCAGGTAAGCAAAAAAAAAAATATAAAAATATTATGTGAAATCCAATTGATAGTTCGCTCACATGTCCGCTGCAATATCACAGTCCCGATAAAAATCGCAGATCGCCATAAAAAAAAAATAGTAAAAATGCCATAAATGAATTCTCATGGTTTCTCATTCTCATGGTAAACGCAGTTCGAAATTTTGTTTACCACAAATATGAGAAAGAATATATATCAGCCAAAACTGATTAATAAATTTGTTTTTTTTCGGTTTTTTTTTGGATATGTATTATAGCAAAAAGTAAAAAATATTGTTTTTTTTTTCAAAATTGTCGCTCTTTTTTAATTAATAGCGGTGATCAGAAGTGACGCAGAGGGGATCAAATACCACCAAAAGAAAGCTCCATTTGTGGGGAAAAAAAGGGGTGTCAATTTTGTTTGGGTACAGTATCGCGCGACCGCGCAATTGTCAGTTAAATCGGCGCAGTGCCGAATCGCAAAACGTGCTCTGGTCCCACAGTGGGAAATCCTTCCGGTCCTTAAGTGGTTAATATTTAAAAACCAAGCTTCTATGCACTTACATTTATGCAGAAATCATGTAGCGTTTGTATATGAAAAAACAGGAAATCCGTTATGTCTCCTGCGTTCCACAGACTCTACTGGAGCAGCGCCATCTTGGTACACTCCTGGGATTATATAGTATACGGTCTCCTGGCAACCCTTTGTGTACGGTGGTCATATTATTGTAGTTCCCATTGAGATTTGCAGCGGGCATGTTTGTGTAGATACTCCCACTGAGCAAATGTTACAATGTTTATCCGAAACAAGAGCAGCTTGTGTTTGACTATTGCTAATGCCGTCCAGGTACGTATATGCGGTATAGTGTTTACCGGATCGCAGGGGACACACCGTCTTTACACCAATACTAATATTACAGAAAGACCAATACAAAATGTA
This sequence comes from Glandirana rugosa, assembly GCA_018402905.1. NCBI lineage: Eukaryota > Metazoa > Chordata > Amphibia > Anura > Ranidae > Glandirana > Glandirana rugosa. The sequence continues at coordinate 269,134 of BLSH010548018.1, forward strand.
TACATAAAACTATATGCATAAAGATCGTAAAAATATCCATAAAAAATCCTAAAGCATCTGGAGAAGGAAAGTAAAAGAAGGAAATAAAAGAGGAAATGTTCATTATGTTAAAAGGATTTTTTTTAATTACTATGAGAAACATGGATCGCTACATGCCCTTGATTTGTACTAATAGTGTATGGGAAAAAAGATTGCTATTCGGAAATATTACTTGTGGGGGGATACGATTTAAAATATATATGTTACTTTAAAAAAGGATATATGTAACTTTATGAAAGAAAGGGGGGATATACACTGTATGCAGAATTATTAGGCAAATGAGTATTTTGACCACATCATCCTCTTTATGCATGTTGTCTTACTCCAAGCTGTATAGGCTCGAAAGCCTACTACCAATTAAGCATATTAGGTGATGTGCATCTCAGTAATGAGAAGGGGTGTGGTTTAATGACAACACCCTATATCAGGTGTGCATAATTATTAGGCAACTTCCTTTCCTTTGGCAAAATGGGTCAAAAGAAGGACTTGACAGGCTCCGAAAAGTCAAAAATAGTGAGATATCTTGCAGAGGGATGCAGCACTCTTAAAATTGCCAAGCTTCTGAAGCGTGATCATCGAACAATCAAGCGTTTCATTCAAAATAGCCAACAGGGTCGCAAGAAGCGTGTGGAAAAACCAAGGCGCAAAATAACTGCCCGTGAACTGAGAAAAGTCAAGCGTACAGCTGCCAAGATGCCACTTGCCACCAGTTTTGCCATATTTCAGAGCTGCAACATCACTGGAGTGCCCAAAAGCACAAGGTGTGCAATACTCAGAGACATGGCCAAGGTAAGAAAGGCTGAAAAACGACCACCACTGAACAAAACACACATGCTGAAACGTCAAGACTGGGCAAAGAAATATCTCAAGACTGATTTTTCTAAGGTTTTATGGACTGATGAAATGAGAGTGAGTCTTGATGGGCCAGATGGATGGGCCCGTGGCTGGATCGGTAAAGGGCAGAGAGCTCCAGTCCGACTCAGACTCCAGCAAGGTGGAGGTGGAGTACTGGTTTGGGCTGCTATCATCAAAGATGAGCTTGTGGGGCCTTTTCGGGTTGAGGATGGAGTCAAGCTCAACTCCCAGTCCTACTGCCAGTTTCTGGAAGACACGTTCTTCAAGCAGTGGTACAGGAAGAAGTCTG
>BLSH010548018.1:274506-302664 GCA_018402905.1 Glandirana rugosa
ACTTCTATAACAAGAAGGAAGTAACACGGGAGCAGGTAGCGTGGGTTTCCTCAAACTCAACGTACGAAACCTGCATCACTCCCGGAACCTACGTCCAAAGCATGCAACTCAAACTCCTTTGGGTGCGATGGACGAGGGCACAATGAAGGAAGAACAATATCTTCATTAATGTGAAAGGAAGAGAACACCTTCGGAAGGAGAGGGTCGCAAGACCGCATTATCCTTATGCATGACTAAGTAGGGAGACTTGCACGATAGTGCTGCTAATTCAGACACCCGTCTGGCGGAAGTGATGGCAACTAAGAAGGCCACCTTCTGCGACGGCAATTGTAAGGAAATCTCCCTGATCTACTATATGGAGGTTTCTGAAGAACAGAAAGCACCAAATGCAGATACCACGGAGCCATCGGAGCCTTCACCCGAGGTGCCACATGTCGCACACCCTGTACAAAGGTATGAATCAAAGAGTGCGAAGCCAAAGGTCTCTGAAAGAGAATCGCCAGAGCCGATATCTGGCCCTTGAGGGTACTCAAAGCCAGTTTTTTGCTCAGGCCCTGCTGCATGCAAACTAGGCATTGAAACTGAAGAGCTATGCTATGAGGGGGATTTATGTGGGAAGAGAGGACGGCCCCCATGGGAGGGGCCAGCTGTTTCTTTTCCCTGCCTAGTTAACTCCTAGTGAGACCAGCATAAAACCCCCACACGTAATGGAGAAGCTGCGTCTGTCAGTGAACGATAGGAGAAAATGCATTTTTTTACAAAGTTCACTGACAGACGCAGCCTTCTTATGACACGTGGGGTTATGCTCATATTACTAGGAGTAGACTAGGCAAAAATAAAACAAAAGCATAGGTTAGCCCCTCCCAGGGGGCCGTCCTCACCTTAGCATATAATCCCCCTGCTCTGCATAGCACATCAGTTCGTAACAAGCCGTACAAACTCAACACAGAGGGGTGGGTGCTGCGTCTGTCAGTGAACTCAGAGAAAAGGATTTTATGGTAAGTTATAATAAAATCCCTTTTACTCTTCCGTTCACTGACAGACGCAGCCTTCTTATGACACGTGGGGATGTCCCAAAGTTGTGCCAATCAAGAGGGGTGGGCAAACTATAACAACTGTACCCAACAGAAAAAGCCCTCTCAGGTGGGGCTAATCGCGCCTACACTGCCGCTTGTAATACTTTGCGGCCAAAAGCCGAAGATGCTGAAACATCAATTTTGTAAAACTTAGTAAACGTGTGCACTGAGGCCCAAGTAGCCGCTTTGCACACCTGAGACACCGAGGCCTGGTGTATAAACGCCCAGGAAGTACTAACTGCCCTGGTGGAATGAGCGAGGCCGCCATGCCTTTGCGCGACCTTTCTGTCAGCACAAATAAAGAATCAGACTTCCGAAAAGAAGCTGTAAAAAACAAATACACCCGCAAAGCCCTCACCACATCCAAAGAATGCAGTTCAACTTCTTTGGGATGCGACGGGTGCGGGCACAATGAGGGAAGAACAATATCCTCATTTCAATGAAAATAAGAAACCACCTTCGGAAGAAACGAAGGGGAAGGTCGCAAAACCGCCTTGTCCTTGTGAAGGACCAAGTAAGGTGACTTGCAGGATAACGCTGCTAACTCAGACACCCGCCTAGCGGATGTGACAGCAACCAGAAAAGCCACTTTCTGCGACAACAGTCGCAAGGGAACGTCCCTAATCTTTTCATATGGTGGTTTCTGCAGCACAGAAAGCACCAGATTCAAATCCCACGGTGCCAGAGGCAACTGTATCCAAGGAGCCACATGACGTACCCCCTGTACAAATGTACGGATCAATGAATGAGACGCCAAGGGCCGTTGAAAAAGAACCGTCAGGGCCGAAATCTGACCCTTAAGCGTACCTAACACCAGGTTCTTGTCCAGTCCTTGCTGCAAAAAAGTCAGTATTCTGGACACTATATAAGAGTGGGGTATCCAACCCCCTGCCTCGCACCAGGTAATATAGGCCTTCCAGGTCCTATGATAAATCTTACGTGAGGTACCATTACGTGCTTCAATCATAGTAGGGATCACGGAGTCCGAGACACCCCTATCCCTCAACACCTGGGACTCAATAGCCAAGCCGTCAAAGCCAGCGAGGGTAAAGTAGGGTGCAAGATGGGCCCGTGAGAGAGTAGGTCTTCGCGAAGTGGAAGACACTACGGAACATCTGTCACCATCCGTACTACGTCGGCATACCAAGGACGCCGAGGCCAATCCGGAGCTACCAGGATTGTCAGGATTCCCTCTGCTTCTATCCTGCGCAGAACCCGTGGTAGAAGCTTTAGAGGAGGAAAGATGTACAGAAGCCGATACGGACCCCAGGGCGCTACCAGTGCGTCCGAGGTGACCGCCAACGGATCTTTTGTTCTGCACACAAAGGTCTGTACCTTGTGATTGAACCTGGAGGCCATGAGGTCCACCTCTGGCGCGCCCAACTTGAGGCAAATCTGCCGGAACACTTCTGGATGTAGGGACCATTCCCCCTGATCCAGAGTCCGGCGGCTGGGAAAGTCCGCCTGCCAGTTTTCCACGCCTGGGATGTAGATTGCAGAGAGAGCTGGCACGTGAAGTTCTGCCCACCAAAAGATCAGAGCCGCCTCCGCGGCTGCTGCCGAGATTCTTGTTCCGCCCTGATGGTTCACATATTCCACAGCTGTGGCATTGTCCGACTGAACTCGGACAGGGAGGCCTCGCAGCCTTTCTGACCAACGTGACAGACAAAGTCTGATCGCTCTCAGTTCCAGTACATTTATTGGAAGACAAGCTTCCTGCACTGACCAACGACCCTGGGCAGAGAACTGACCCAGGACCCCTCCCCAGCCCGATAGGCTGGCATCCGTCGTTACTATCGACCAATTGAGAGGGAGAAAACATCTTCCCAACTTTAGGGCCGGAGCCCGAATCCACCAAATCAAGGATCCTCGGGACTGATGATCCAACCTGATCAGTCTGTCTAGGGATAGGGGGGATTTGTCCCATTGCGACAAAATCGCCTTCTGCAAGAGCTGAGTGTGACTCTGGGCGTAAGGTATCGCTTCGAAAGTCGACACCATGAGCCCCAACACTCGCATACAGAACCGTAAGGAGGACCACTGGCGTGATAACAGGGTCCGCACTGCTGCCTGAAGTGTCAGGAGCTTGTTTGGTGGTAAAAACACCCTTGCCTGCACCATGTCCAGAATCAGACCCAGGTATTCCAGCTGGCAGGATGGAGTCAACGATGATTTCTGCAGGTTAATCAGCCAACCAAACTCTTTTAACGTGGACACCGTGATTGTCATTTTCTCCTCCAGAGCCGCAGCAGACTCTGCTCTCAGGAGTAAATCGTTGAGGTATGCTACTACCGCAATACCTCTCTGTCTCAGCAGCGCCAGCATCGTTGGTAAACACTCGGGGAGATGAAGCCAGCCCGAAGGGAAGTGCCACAAACTGGTAATGCCGGTCCCCCACTGCGAAGCGTAGAAAATGCTGGTGACTGTGACAAACTGGAACATGGAGATATGCGTCCCTGGGACGCTATGCATTCCCCTTGGTGCAGGGCGGCCACGACCGAGCGGATGGCCTCCATCCTGAATCTCTTCTTCTTTACGAGGCGGTTTAATGCCTTCAGGTCCAGAACTGGCCTGACACCGCCCTTTTTGGGCACCACAAAGAGGTTTGAGTAAAACCCGTAAAACCCGTGAAATCTTTCCGCCATGGGTACCAGTACAATCACCCCCTGTTCGGCGAGCGCCCGAACGGCGCGTAGCAGCGTCTCCCGACGCCCCTGAGGGAGTCTCAAGTTTGAAGGGAAGAACCTTTCTAAGGGCAGAGAGATGAATTCTATCCTGTACCCGGAGGACACCACCTCCAGTACCCACCGATCGGTGATGCGGGCAGTCCATCTGTCTGCGAACCCCAGCAACCGGCCCCCCACCCGTGAGTCGGGCGGGGGCAACCCATCATGCGGAGGTTGATTTATCCTTTGCTTTTTCAGACTAATGCTGCCAGGGCCTTTTACTGGGCCCAGTGGAAGCCTTACTGGACTTGAAGCCCTTACCCATTGAGCCGGGTGCCCAAAAAAACTTCTTCTGACCTGAAGAAACAGGGCCCTGCCTACGGCAAAAATCCCGCCGCGTTGGCTCTGGAAGGAAAGTACTCTTCCCTCCCATGAAATCCTTAATGATTTCATCCAACTGTGGGCCAAACAGACGCCCTCCCTGAAAGGGAAGATCTGCAAGAGCTTTCTTTGAAGCCTGGTTGCCCGACCAAGAGCGGAGCCACAGCACCCGCCTGATAATGATTGCAAAAACAGACATTTTTGACAGTATGGGAAGAAGGTCCAAAGCAGCATGGCATATGTAGCGGAGACCCTCTTCCAAATGTTGTGCCCGCTGCACCTCAGCCTGTGCACATTCACAAGTTAAACCAGTGTGCAGTATGGCAGCCTGCTCGTGAAGAGATTGTGCCGCCATCGCAGCCACTAGAGCTGGCCGCATGGCTGACCCAGCCAACAAGAACAGTGCCTTAGACACTGCCTCCGTGCGGTCGGCCTCCTCCTTAAAAGACGGAGACCCCTCCAAGGGAATGGTCGTTGCCTTATTCAGACGGGCCACTGGGGGGTCCACCGTTGGGGAAGCCCATCTCTTAGTAAAGCTATCCTCAAAAGGGTAGCGAACAGCAAAGCTTTTAGGAAAAGCAAAGGAATTTGGTGGCCGCAGCCATTCCTTGAACACCACCTGTTCAAACACCTGATCATAAGGGTAAGCCCTAGGGGACCTAGGGGGTTTAAGTGATCCACAAATATATGAGGACTCATGCGACTCCCCTGCTTGGTCAAGCCGCATGGAGTCACGGATATCAGTGATCAGAGCAGCCACTATCACTTTATCACACGAAAAAGGAGCCTCCTGATCACCTTCACCTTCTGAGGGCAGTTCACCCTCTGATAGGTCCACAGGTGTGACCACTGAGGTGCTTTCTGGATCCGAATCCTCCCCTGAGGAAAGAGGGGGTTGGGCATTTTTTGGGGCCCCCTGGAACCGGGTCCCCCGCCCGGGGAAAGAACTCCCCACATACCGCCCTCAGCTGTTCCAGGGATACCAAGGTTCCCGGGGTGGATTGTTGATCCGCAGGTACACCTGCCATAGCCTTGCCAGCCTCTGACATCCCAGCCTTCCAGCACCCCCACTGTGTGACCACCACCTCTACCCCACCAATCAGCCAGGGAGACCCGGGAGGATTGCACCCACCGCTACCAGCACCCAGGGAGAGCCAGCTATACTTGTTGTTTTAAATGCCTCAGCACTTGTGACCGGAATGAGCAATGCCCAAAAATCCACTGCACTTCAAGAGCCTGCACCACAGAGTGTCAGCCATGTTGTCCACGTGAAACCGGAAGTACTAATTCCGTTTATATCACTTCCTGTACCAAAAATGACCACTGGGGGGGCGCTAGAGGCCAGGCTGAAAACCACGTGGTTACCAAACAATGGATGCTGCCATTAACACAAGCAGAGCTTATAGCAAAATGGTGTGGTCGGCAGACGAACGAACGGTGATCCACACCCAATGGCGGCGAACCGCTTAATGCAGTGCTCCGAACGGTCAGTGCAAGGTGCGGTACTGCGGGGGGGAGGGGGAGATAATCCTCAAAGGGGTACCACCCAGTGTTTCCCCACTAAAAGAACCCCCACCGGCCGGCTACCACAGAAGCTGCCCACTCTCCACGCCCCTAGGACGGAAGAGGGGTCCACTCACCAATCCGACGGGCGCAGCTGGTAGCCACCCGGAGAGACATGCTGCTGGCCAGGCCCCTGGACAGGAACAAAACCAGTCACTGGGCTCTAGTGGGTTTTAGCCACTGGCCACCCGCACGGAACGGGCGCTATGTGGCGGGCCCCCCGCTAAGGGTAGCTTGCATAGTGTCAGCCGGACTGGGGAAAGTTTTTGGATTCTAGATATCCTCTATACCACCAGCCAGCTTCTTGATAGCAGTCTTCATCAGAAAAAATCTTCAGGAGACCGCAGATCCCATAGGGAACCAGGTCTACTCCTTGCACTAGGCAATTTAATACTGATGTGCTATGCAGAGCAGGGGGATTATATGCTAAGGTGAGTACGGCCCCCTGGGAGGGGCCAACCTATGCTTTTGTTTTATTTTTGCCTAGTCTACTCCTAGTAATATGAGCATAACCCCACGTGTCATAAGAAGGCTGTGTCTGTCAGTGAATGGAAGAGTAAGTATTTTTGCGAAATGCCCTTGAATTTTGTCCCTCCCACAACTATTTCTGGTTCGATAACCAGTTTTATACCTAGAAAAGGGATGTCACAATGGGGGCTAAATTCGCACCCAGTGTTGCAAACCTTTTCATGGGGGAGTGGGAGGACAAGTTCATTTTTGCCAACAAGAGAAACGAATTAGCCTTTTATAGGCAATTCATAGATGACCTATTCTTCATTTGGATAGGATCGGAAGAATCACTAAAATGGCTTCCAGACCATCTGAATAATAATAAAAACAACATTAAGCTTTCTAGCCAATGGAGTAGGGATGAAATAAATGTCCATGATGTGACTGTCGGCTTAAAATAAAGTTTAGTCTCAAGGACCCCCTTCTGCTGACCGACAGGAATAGTTATCTTCCCCTACATAGTGGCCATCACCCCCTTTAGCTAAAGAATATACCCAAGGGACAGATGATGCGAGTAATGAGGAACAATTCCAATTTAGAGGGTTTTAGAGATCAAACGCAACTCATTAAAAGTAGATTTGAAGAGAAGAGATACGAGGCCCAGCAACCTGGATAGGGTTATAGATGAGGTCTCAAAAATCGCTAGTGAAGTCGTACTGTGTGATAAACCTGTCAGTGAGGTTATGAATAAACAGGAATTGGGCTTCATAACGGGCTTTCATGCCCAGTATAGAGAAGGCAATCTTTAGGGAACACTGGCATGTACTGATGTTGGACAAACATCTTGGACCAGTGCTGCCAACTGCCCCTAAATTTATATATCGCAAAGCACAGAGTGTAGGGGACAAAATTGTAAACAAAGTTTTAGATCCACCTACTAAACCCCAGACCTTCTGGAATTGGAAGATTTTTTTTCCATGCATAAATGTAAGGAGCGCAAAACCATTTCTAGTACGGTAAGAGGCAAAGATAGCTTTGTCTCTCCAGCCAATGGAAGGGAATTCAAAATTTCTGAATTTATGACATGCAATATGACACATGTGGTGTATGCTCTTATGTGTCTATGCGGGTTATTATAAATAGGATGTACCAAAAGACTGTTAAAGGCTAGAATTGCTGAGCATATCACTAATATCAAACTAGGTTTTAAGGATCGCGTCATCTCCTTACATTTTAAACTATTTCATGGCCAGGATCCCTCGGGTTTAACATTTTGGGGGATAGATAAAATGAATCCAGTATGGCGGGGCTCCAATATGGTGAGGGAGGTTTCCAAACGCGAAACCCGATGGATATATCTGGCTGACACATTGGCACCGAAAGGGTTAAATATAGACACCTTGATATTGTTTTATCAGTGTATTTTAGACACTATATGTAAATGCAAGTTTTTAATTTTTATTTTTATTTTAGTTTTCTGAGTTTCATTGAAAAAAAAAAAAAAAATATATATATATATATATATATATATATATACACAGTCCCTGACAAAAGTCTTGTCGCTTATCTATTTTGTAGAAACACCTGCTATTAACCTGACTTTTAATTAATCAATTGGTGTTAGAAATAGCTCATATGCAAAGCTAAAACCATCCCAAATGATGTTTAATGCACTGAAATAAATTAGTTTCACTGAAAAAAGATTTATCATTTAATCAAGACAAGTCAAATTTTGGCAAGACAAAAGTTTTGTTGCCTATACAGAAATTGAAGAAATTTACTGCAAATACAAAAATATGTCAGCAAATTAAGTAGTGGTGCTGTGAGATCCAAATTTAATATCTTGTATGACTTCCATGAGCTTGAAGGACTGCACCCTTGCGGTTTGGCAAGGATTCATACAATTTATTGATGAAGTCATCAGGTCTTGCATGCCTCCCAAAGTTCATCAATATGCTTTGGTTTCATCTTCCATGCTTCCTCTTTCATCCTACCCCACATATGATCAATGATGTTCATATCTGGTGACTGGGCTGGCCAATCCTGGAGCATCTTGATCTTCTTCGTCTTGAGGAACTTTGATGTGGAGATGGAAGTATGCGATGGAGCACCATCCTGCTGCAGAATTTGGCCTCTTTTATGGTTGGGAATATAAGAGGTAGCTAAGATTTCTTGGTATTTTAGACTATTGATGTTGCCTTCCACCCTGCAGATCTCTCGCACACCCCCATACTGGATGTAACCCCAGACTATGATTTTTCTGCCACCAAACTTCACTGTTTTCTGGGTGAATCTCGGATCCATGCGGGCTCCAGTAGGTCTCCTGCAATATTTGCGGCGACTGTGGTGCAATTCAACAGAAGATTCATCTGAAAAATCCACCTTCTGACACTTTTCCAGCGTCCATCCTTTCAGCAGGCTGTGGGCCTTGGCAAAAGCCCCATGGTTTTTCAATTGTCTTTTGTTTAGTGCTGGCTTCTGGGCACTGATTCGACCATGGAGGCCATTTAGAGACAGAATCCGACAAACTGTTCTGGTTGACACAGGGACTTCAGGTGACCAGGTCTCGTGGAGCTCTGCTGCAGTGGAAAATGGACTGGCCTTGGATTTTTGAGCCAACAAACGGTCCTCTCGAGAAGTTGTCTTGCGGGGTCTGCCTGACCTGGGCTTGTCAAAAACATCTCCAGTCTCTTCAAATCTTTTTTTTATCCTCTGTACTTGACGCTGAGACACATTGAAGGTGTCTGCCACATCAGCAGTGGATCTGGTCTTCAGCCTCTTGATAATCAAAACTTTAGTCTCAGGGTGAATCTTAGGCATGATTGCAGAGGTCTAGTTGCAGTTGATGTGAAGGTCTAGTGCACTGGGGTTATTTTTATACACACCTGAGACCTAATTGATCCATTATTAGTCACAGGTGAAGCTCATATGACAAGGCAACAACACTTATGTCTTTGCAAAAATTGACTCAATGGGCTTTACCAAGCTGTGAATATTAGAATACTTTTTGACAGTTTCGTTTTGCACCGAAACATTATTACAAAAGTTGTTGGGATTAAAATGAGCCATTTCTTGTAAAAAAATCTTGATTAGAAATATATTTCAGCGGCACTTCAGGTCAATTTGTATACAAGCGACAAGACTTTTGTCAGGGACTGTATATATAGAAATTGCCTTGATTGGTTTTTATGGAGGGAAGTCACCTGTCGATATAAATATGAAAATTACTGTGATATGGATGCAATAGTCTATATGCAATGTATTAATACAATTCATTTATTTATTATATGCACTTGTCACTTTAACGAATACAGAATGGGTTATTATAACTTAGATCTAGTAAGTGACTATAAGGAGTACGGAAGCTTATGATTGCTTACCCACCTAAATAGTGAGCTTTACCAGATAATGACTTGTTTTTGCATGCTGTGGGGGTTAAATGATCAGTCATGAGAGCTGTTCTGATCGAAGATCATCCCACTGTGCTTATTCATGCCGCTGATGTTTCATTGAAAAGAGACGAGCGGCCTGGCAGGTGGGCATGACTATCAGATACTCCTGTGCATAAAATCGGTATGCTACGTCGCTAGGCCATGCCCTCTGTGGAAGTTGGGATGACAAAACGCGTTAGTGCGTGACCTAGCGGCAAACCGGAAGTGACCTGTGCGTCTCACTGACAGGAAGTGATGGAGGAAGGAGCTTCAGGCTGAATCCCAGAGCGATCCTGGGATACAGTGATATGATGTATTGTCCCGCTTGCTTGACTTGTATATTTTGTAAGTGTGTTTTATGAGGGGGCTTGATTTAATAAATCTTTATGGAATTACGCTATGTGAGCGTTTTCTTCTTTCATGCCCACCTTGAACGGAGTACTGGGAGTGTGATCAGTGAGAGGAGGAGGCTCTCATAATAAGTGATTGAATAGCTTTTGACTTGCAGTAAGTGGTTTGGTAAGTGCATACCCATAAGGTAGTGTCCCACAAGGTGCCGTTAGTTGGTTGATGGTGCACTTATAACATCTATGAGCGAGATCAATCCAACCTCTTCTGAACTGTCTTCACCACCTATCCACACTTTTTTCGATTAGTAAGGAGGACTTTGAGTCGCCTGTCACGTCTGAATTGTGGTAGGAAGCACTGCTACAGATACCAGCATCTGTGGACTGAACTTTGTATTTGTGTTTTTGTTATTTGCAATTTATGTTTAGCAGCAGCTCATGTGAATTTTAAACATATCATCTATTAGTGCTAAGCAGAGTTGGTGGGCGGTAATCTCTGATTGTTCATGATATTATAAAATATATATGTTTTATGAGAAAAGAAAATGCATTATATTATGTGAGGAAAAGGACATTGACATTACTTACAGGTCGTTAGGTGTCCCGTTATTTATACTGTTGTTGTATGATTAGAAGCGCGCGTGAAGAAGGTAATTATGTGTAATTTAATAAAATCTTGGGAGGATATAGTATAAAAACCTATACATGAAGATATATTCCTACTATTAGGGAAGTAGTTTATATGGAAAGGATGCATATATAAATCACCTAGAAAACTTGACAAGCCTAAAAGACTTCGCTATGTATATGTAGTGTAAAACAATGGATCTTCTCCCTATTTAGTCGGGAATGCAAGAGTCTGAGGTTATTCTTAATAATCAGTAATGAAACCGTTCAAATCAATTTCTATATTCATTCCTTCCGGTTGGAGTGTGTTTAATAAATAAATCCATTTAGTTTCATTTTGGGAGATTTTCTTCCTCTTGTCATCTCCTCTCCAGTGTCCCATAATTGTATCTAATGCATAAAATGTCATCACTGTTGGATCCTTCTGATGGTATTCTCTAAAGTGTCTAGTGTTTCATGAAGCCCTTTCTGATGTTTTTGATATGCTCCCGGATTCTTACAAACAGTGGTCTATAGTCCTCCCCACATATTGCATGTGACATGGACACTCCCATACATAAGTTACATGAGTACTCCTACAGGTAATTAGTTCCTTTATCTTGTATTCAATACCCGTGGAATATGCAAAATACTATGGGTGAGACCTCGCGCTACTAGACACACTAATAAACGAATAGGTCAGTTGCTGCAGTATGAAGTAAAAACACTAATATACTTAAGTAATAACCAATAGATATGGATACTGCGCAATCCGACCTTAAGGAAAGTGAATAACAGTGCCACGTCACATGACAAGACGTAACGCGTAGGACGTGGCCGGATCGTGATTGACACTGGAAACAGAGTGAGGAGTGGTTGGGCACCGTTTTTATATTATTGATTCAACAGCGTGATTTTAACATTTTTAATGTAAGCAGCCACTTGTCTCTGTAATAAATGGCAGTGTTTTAATACATACTACACTATGGGAGCACTTTTGTCATCTGTATATAGGAGGGCACTTATATCCTGACGACCAAAGGAGGGCACTGGAGGTTCGTCTGTCACTTTATATCAGTCAGCAGAGAGAGCTGAGGAACGAAGGGGTCAGGCAGGAAGCCCAGGAGGACTATCCATCACCATTACGTGAACAATGGAGGATTAACCCATTGCTGTTGTCAAACAGGTTGAAGGTCAGAGTTCTGTGAGCACAGAGTTTCCAGCACCATCACAACAACCGGTTTGGGGGTACTGAGTGGAAGTTACCCCAGACTGTCTTCACCTGCATGCTTGAAGCATTGGTCTATGCACCTTAATACACTGTTTATTGGCACTAGGACACTTTGAATTTATTGTTTACCACTGACTGCACTGTCTTCATTTGCAAAAGGACCTACACCAAGGACGGCACCCGTTTATATTCACATTTATATTTACTATTTCTACTCACAGTTATATTTATTTGTATTTTTCAATAGTAGCCTTGTTTATCCGGATCACAGTTTTTGATACATAATTTATTTATTTGATTTCTATTTTGCACGGTATATTTATTAAGCTATATTTGTATTCACTGTTATTCACCCGTGGAATATGACTTAAATGTTACTACTTTCTTGCTGATTTATCAAATTGTTGGGAGGCATTGATTACATCTAAAAAAACCTTTCAAATTAGGTAGGATTTTAATTCGTTTTGGAGGGTCTAACGTATTGTGAACTAATTTGTTCCTCATTTGGGCTCTTCTATAGATAAAAGAGGGTCTGGTTGGTAGGATCGATTTCAGGGCTTTATCCGATCTTAAAATAGTCCAATGATTCTTTATAATTGTTTCTACTTTCTTATATTATCGGTTAAAGCCCATAAAGGAATGTGTAAGGAACCATCGGGGGCCTTTGGAAGGCCTGTGCGCGGGAGCATGCAGGTGTGCGCTGGCAGTGGCGCCAAAACAGCCATTTAAGCCCACAGCACCCTGCAGTCAGTGCTGTCCGTTCTACAGTGTTCCTGTAACCCCAGTGTTTTCTCTGAGAGACTTCCTGTATCTGTGACTCCGGCTTCCTGTTGGACTTTGTTTGCTTGCTGCCTACCCTGACCCCTGGCCTGTCTAAGACTACTCTCCTGCCTGATCCTCTGTACTTCTGCTGCCCGCTTCTGGATGAGCCTCAAGCCTGGGCTCACCGCTTGCTGGAGCAGGAAGACTCGGAGACCTCAAGTCTGGATCTGTTCTTTCATGCTATGGCCCGGCTGTATGAGGATCCCCACCAGGCCGCAACGGCAGAAGCAGCACTTCATGTGCTCCAGCAGCGCCACTGTACAGCAGAAAAATAAGTCTTGAAGTTCAGGCGATGGAGCGCCGATACAGCCTGGAATGATGCGGCCCGCTGCTACCAGTTCAGGCTAGGGCTCTCTGAGCCGCTCAAGGATGAGCTGGCTCGCGTCAGGGTTCCTCACACCCTGGACGCTCTGGTCAAATTGGCTATCCAGATTGACCAACGCCTGCATGAACGCAGAGCAGAGAGAGCTACTGCTTCCCTGCAGCCTACTCGGATGATGTCCAGCTACCCGGGAATGAGTCCGGCCACAACCTCCTCCTCCTCTCCGCAGGACCACTCGGAGCCGCTACAGAATGGGCTGTCCCGCCCTTGTCTTTCAGCTGAAGAACAGCAGAGGCGCATGACCCTCAACCTGTGTCTGCACTGTGGGGGTTCAGGACATCTGGTACGAAACTGCCCTGCCAAGGCTGGTAAGGGCCCTACCACAGCCACAGGGGAAGTACTGTCCCTACCTGATGCCAAGTCCCACCTTGTCCTCTTCATATCTCTCCAGCTTGCTGATGGAAGTATTCAAGTCCCAGCCATCCTGGATTCCGGGGCCTGTTGCTTTTTCATGGACCTAACCTTTGCCACCCAACATCGCATTGCAAGGACCATCAGATGGTCACCCGGCTGGCTGATGGGTCAATTATAAAGTCCGGCACAGTGACCTAGAGCTGCACGATTAATCATATTAAAATTGCGATCTCGATCTACCCCCCCTGCGATCTCCATTGGGCATTACCGCAATTTTTCAGTGCAGTTAATGGGGTCCGACTTGTGGGGCGACTCAGCGCGACTTGACAGTAATAAATGTCAATGCAAGTTGTCTGAAGTCTTTTTAAGTCGGAGCGACTTGAGTCTCAGGGGAGACAGCCAAGTTCTGAGAAAAGATACACAAAGTAATTTACTTCAAAGGCATTGAACTCTGAGTGAACTCCCCTTGTATAGATGTTTGGTTTAACCATTTAAAGACTAAATCTTTCCTGACACTTGCTGTTTACAAATAAAGATCCATTATTTTGTGCTAGAAAACGACTTAGAACCTCCAAACATTATATATATATATATTTTTTAGCAGAGACCCTAGAGAATAAGATGGCGGTTGTTGCAATATTTTATGTCACACGCTGTTTGCGCAGCGGACTTTTAAACGCAATTTTTTTGGAAAAATTACCCTTTCAAAAAACTAAACAGTGCTATTAGCCCAATTTTTTTGTATATTTAATATATTACGCCGCAAGAATCGTGAGAGAATCGTGATCTTTATTCTAAGCAAAAAAATTGTGATTCTCATTTTGGCCAGAATCGTGCAGCTCTACAGTGACCCATGAAATGCTCCCTCTACCTGCCAGGATGGTGGGGGGGGGGGGTCATAAGGAATTCTTGCTGCTGAACGTTATCGAGTCCCCCTTATTTCCCATTATCCTCGGCCTTCCCTGGCTTCAGGTCCACAGCCCTCTGATCAACTGGAACACCGGAGAAGTGCAGTTTCGGTCTTCCTACTGTCTCAGTCACTGCTTGCCGCAATCTCCGAAGGATTCCCCAGCTATTCTCAGCATGGACTCTGACCCAGATCTGGAAACCCGCTCAGCGGTCCTGAAAGCTTACCATGACTGTTAGATGTCTTCAGTAAGAAGGGGGCTGATACCCTACCCCCGCACAAGTCATATGATTGTCTGACCGATGCGAAGCCTATAACCTGATACGTATACGGGAGGGGGGATGAATAGAAGATGGCCTTTAGGACTCGCTTTGGCCATTTTGAGTACTTAGTCATGCCATTTGGGCTCTGCAATGCCTCAGCGACCTTTCAGCATCTGATAAACAATTTCTTCAGAGACTACCTTGACCTGTTCGTGGTCGTCTATCTTGATGACATCCTCATCTTCTCATCGCAGGCATGTGAAATGCGTACTCAGCCGCCTTCGGGAACACGGACTGTACGCAAAGGTGGAAAAGTGCGCCTTCGAATGTGCTGACATCTCCTTCCTGGGATTTCACATTTCCACGAAGGGCACTACCATGGATCCTTAGAATGTTACAGCCATCCTTGACTGGCCAGCGGCAGTAGATAAAAAAGGGGTGCAGCGCTTCGTAGGCTTTGCTAACTTTTACAGAAAGTTTATTCGGGAATTTTCAGCAGTCATCTCTCCCATAACTCACCAAGCAGAATGTCCGCTTTGTCTGGACCACTGAGGCACTGGCAGCCTTCCAGTCACTGAAGAAACTGTTCACCTCTGCCCCCTTTCTAAAGCATCCAGACTCAGCACTGCCCTACATCCTAGAAGTGGATGCCTCGGAGACCGCAGTCGGGGTGGTTCTCTCTCAGAGACAGGGGCCCAAGGCCTCACTTCACCCCATCGCTTTTTTCTCTTGGAAGCTTACTCCACCAGAGAGAAATTATGACGTTGGGGACAGAAAGCTGCTGGCTATTAAGTCTGCCCTGGAAAAATGGTGGTATCTTCTAGAAGAAGCAGTGCACCCTGTCCTGGTCTTCACAGGCCACAAAAACCTGGAAAACCTGCAGACAGCCAAAAGGCTAAAACCTCGCCAGGCTCGATGGGCCTTATTTTTTTCCCGCTTCCAGCTCCATAAAAACGTACAGGCCCGGGTCCAAGAAGAACTTCAAGCCAGACTCCCTGTCCAGAATGTTTCTTGAGCCTGGGGAAATCCCCCCTCCAGATATTATCCTGCCAGCTCACAGCTTCCTACTGGTCCAGGAGGACCTCCTAACACGGATAAGGCGGTCTCGAGCTGGTTCCACTGTGCCCATGAACTCTAAATTGTCTATAGAAGATGGGCTGTGGTGGTCGGGTACCAGAATCTTTGTGTCTGAGGAGCTCAACTCAGATGCATTAGGGCTCTGCCATGACAACAAATTAGCCGGACATTTTGGCAGCCACAAAACAGTTGAACTGTTATCCTGTTATGTGGGTGCTTGTCCCACTTGTGCCCAAAACAAGACTGAAAGGACCAAGGCCTGGGGTCTGCTGAACCCGTTACCTATCCCTGAACGTCCTTGGTCCCACATTTCCATGGATGTTATTGTTGAGTTGCCCCATCCGCGGGGTTTAACACCATCTTCGTAGTGGTAGACCGTCTCACCAAGATGGCACACTTTATCCCTATGCAGGGCACCCCCTGTGCAACAGAAACCGCCAAGATCTTCATTAAAGAAATTGTTCGGCTGCACGGCATTCCAAATAACTTTGTGTCTGATTGGTGGGTGCAATTTACGTCCCGAGTTTGGAGGTCTCAGTGTTCCATCTTAGGAATAGAACTGTCATTTTCATCAGCCTACCACCCGCAATCAGATGGCCAGACAGAGAGGACCAACCAGACCCTCGAGCAGTACCTCCACTGCTACTCCTCGTACTCCCAGGACAATTGGGTCTCTCTGCTGCTGTTAGCCGAGTTTACCTATAATAACGCAATACACTCTGCCACCAAGCAATCTCCGTTCTGGGCGAATCTCGGCTACCACCCCACTTTCCTACCTAATGTACTAACGGAAAGCTCCGTACCCACTGTACAGGAGATCACCCAGTTCCTGTAAAAGAACAACAGTCTTCTGTAAGATACCCTCATGCAAAACCCAGGAGCTCGACAAGAGAACATTTGTTAGAGGGAGACGAGGAGAGTTGAACCTGCAGCCTGGCGATTGGGTCTGGTTTGCCACCAAGAACCTGAAGCTGTCATGCCCTTCCAAAAAGTTAGGTCCAAGATATATCAGACCTCTCCCAGTCAAGAGAAAAATCAACAATGTGGCTTATGAGCTGGACCTTCCCTCTTCACTTCGAGTTCATCCGGTATTCCATGTAAACCTGCTTAAACCGGTGACTAAGGATCTCTTCCCAGGATGGAAAACAGCTCCACCAGAACCAGTCCTGGTAGACGGAGAGGAGGAGTTTGAGGTGGGAACCATCCTTGACTGCAGAAGGAGAGGGGGTATCACCCAGTTTCTGGTAAAATGGAAGGGGTATGAACCTGAGGAGAGCTCTTGGGAACCAGAAAATAATCTACATGCCAAAGAGCTTGTCAAGATATTTTGGAGGAACAACCCGGCCAAGAGAGCCCGTTTGGGCATCCGGAGGATGCCCCTTGGGGAGGGGCAATGTAAAGAACCATCCGGGGCCATTGGAAGGCCTGTTCGCGGGCCTTCCAATTTGTTTCTTTTTGCTGTAGCCCTTTTCTATAAATCTGTCCATCAGTATTTTTGACTGGTTTTCATACTCCTTTATGTTGCTGCAGTTCCTGAATATCCACATGAACTGGCTCTTGGGTACATTTTCAATCCGCCTAGGGTGGGGGCAACTTCTGGTGGGTATATACCCATTACGATCCATTTTTTTGAAAAAGGTCTTAGTCTGTAATATTCCCTCTTCTTTGTATATGGTCAGATCTAGGTAATCTATATTCTGTGCGTTCCAGTTTCTGGTAAAGGTAATCCCATATCTGTTATGGTTTATTTCATTGAAAAACTCTTCCAGTGTTTCTTCTGTTCCTTTCCATATCATTATAATATCCTCGATGGTAAAATTTTAAGTGTGGTCGGTTCACTCCATAGATATGCTCCTCTTCCAACTTACTCATAAACTACTACATACTCTCCTAGTCTTGAAAATATGGAGCCTAATCCACCAACAATAGGCCTACATGGAATCCCAAGAAATTCTTTAAGTATATAAACAGTAAGAGAGGGAGGTCAGATCTACATGGAATCCCAAGAAATTCTTTAAGTATATAAATAGTAAGAGAGGGAGGTCAGATCTTATTGGCCCCATAAAGAATGATGCAGGTAATCTGGTTACAAATGATGGAGAAATGGCAAAGGTGTTAAACTAATTTTTCTCCTCAGTATTCACAAGGGAAACGGGGCTACATTATTCAGAACCACAATGCTGGTCCTCAAGACAAGTCACAGGAAACACCCTCATATAGCTGACTGAGGATAAAATCAGGAATAGGCTTGAAAAACTGAACGCTAATAAGTCACCGGGCCCAGATGGCTTACACCCGAGGGTCCTTAAGGAACTTAGCCAAGTTATTACCAGACCTTTGTACCTAATTTTTAAGAGCAGTTTTCTGACTGGTATGATACCAGCTGACTGGAGGAAAGCCAATGTAGTACCAATATATAAAAAAGGACCAAGATATTTCCCCGGAAACTACAGACCAGTTAGCTTAACATCAATAATTTGCAAGCTCTTGGAGGGAATAATAAGGGATTATATACAAGACTATTGTAAGGAGAATGGTATTATTAGCAGTAATCAACATGGTTTCATGAAAAATCGTTCTTGCCAAACCAACCTATTAACCTTCTATGAGGAGGTGAGCGGCCATCTAAATAAAGGAAGGCCTGTAGACGTGGTGTACCTGGAGTTTGCAAAAGCATTTGATACAGTTCCCCATAAACGTTTACTGTACAAAATAAGGTCCCTTAACATGGATCAAAGGGTGAGTACCTGGATTGAAAACTGGCTACAGGGGCGAGCCCAGAGGGTGGTGATAAATGGGGAGCACTCAGAATGGTCTGGTGTAGAAAGTGGGGTTCCCCAGGGTTCTGTCCTGAGACCAATCCTATTCAATTTATTCATAGATGATTTTGAGAACGGGGTGACCAGCTCAATCTCAATATTTGCGGATGATACCAAGCTAAGCAGGGCAATAAATTCTCCACAGGATGTGGAAACCTTGCAAAAAGATCTGAATAAATTAATGGGGTGGGCAGACAAGTGGCAGATGAGATTTAACGTAGAAAAATGTAAGATAATGCATTTGGGTACCAAGAACATGAACGCAAACTACTCACTAGGGGGAGAACTTCTGGGGGAATCTAGGATGGTATAAGACCTAGGGGTCCTAGTAGAGAACAGGCTCAGCAGTGGCATGCAATGCCAAGCTGCTGCAAGCAAAGCTAACAAAGTGTTGGCATGCATCAAGAAAGGGATTAACTTCAGGGATAAATCAATAATTCTCCCACTCTACAAGTCTCTGGTGAGGCCACACTTGGAGTAATTAAGGGATTAGAGGACCTACCGTATATACTCGGGTATAAGCCGAGTTTTTCAGCACATTTTTTGTGTTGAAAAAGACCCCCCTCGGCTTATTCCCGAGTCCGTGTCTGTGGGTGATCAGTAGTTTCACATTAAACAGAGCTGTGCTGCTTCTAAGAGCCGTTCTGTGCTTGTAACTGTGACTAAACACATTGGAATGTAGAGAATGCTGAGAGAGGTGTCAGATTTTCAGCTTGATGTCGGCAGGTGGCCAGGACAAGCTGATGTTAGCTGTTCGGTCCCGCCCACCTCCTGATCTCAGTGAAGAGCTGCAGCTCTCTCTCAGCATTCTCTACATTCCAATGTGTTTAGTCACAGTTACAAGCACAGAACGGCTCTTAGAAGCAGCACAGCTGTTTAATGTGAAACTACCTTACTCATCCCTTATGTGTTCTGGCTACAGTCTCTGTGTCCTGGCTAAAATCCCTGTGTCCTGGCTCCCTGTCCCTGTGTTCTGGATAAAATCCCTGTGATCTGGCTACAGTCTCTGTGTCCTGGATAAAATCCCTGTGTCCTGGCTACAATCCCTGTGTCCTGGCTACAATCCCTGTGTCCTGGCTAATATCCCTGTGTCCTGGCTAATATTCCTGTGTCCTGGCTAAAATCCCTGTGTCCTGGCTAATATGTCTGTGTCCTGGCTAATATCCCTGTGTCCTGGCTAAAATCCCTGTGTCTTGGCTAATATCCCTGTGTCCTGGCTAATATCCCTGTGTCCTGGCTAAAATCCCTGTGCCCTGGCTAAAATCCCTGTGTCCTGGCTAATATCCCTGTGTCCTGGCTAATATCCCTGTGTCCTGGCTAAAATCCCTGTGTCCTGGCTAATATCCCTGTGTCCTGGCTAATATCTCTGTGTCCTGGCTAAAATCCCTGTGTCCTGGCTAATATCCCTGTGTCCTGGCTACAATCCCTGTGTCCTGGCTAATATCCTTGTGTCCTGGCTAATATCCCTGTGTTCTGGCTCCCTGTCCCTGTGTTCTGGCTGCTGCATTTCCCACCCTAGGCTTATACGCGGGTCAATAAGTTTTCCCATATTTTTTAGGCAAAAGTAGGGGGTCGGCTTATACGCGGGTCGACTTATACACAAGTATATACGGTAAGTTATGAGGAAAGATTACAAGCACTGAACTTATACTCTCTGGAGAAAAGACGCTTGAGAGG
Organism: Glandirana rugosa; assembly: GCA_018402905.1. Classification (NCBI taxonomy): domain Eukaryota; kingdom Metazoa; phylum Chordata; class Amphibia; order Anura; family Ranidae; genus Glandirana; species Glandirana rugosa. The sequence goes on from BLSH010548018.1 coordinate 294,559, forward strand.
GGATATGATTTCAATGTACAAATACTGTACTGGGGACCCCACTATAGGGACAAAACTATTCAGCGCAAGGGAATACACAAAGACACTTGGCCATTCACTGAGAATGGAGGAAAGGCCGTTTAACCTTAAGATGCGTAGAGGTTTCTTTACGGTAAGAGCAGTGAGAATGTGGAATTCTCTTCCACAAACAGTGGTTTCTGCTGGGAGTATAGATAATTTCAAAAAACTATTAGATGCACACCTAAGGGACCACAACATTGAGGGATATAAAATGTAATACTGACATAGGAACACACGCATAGGTTGGACTTGATGGACTTGTGTCTTTTTTCAACCTCACTATGTAACTATGGAGGTGTTTCTTGATTTTTATGAATCTTAGGGAATAAATTACTGGGATTCTTGCTGCTTTGGGGGCCAAATATCTAGCTTCTTTCTTGGTGACAATCCCTTTCTTCCTCCCTTTCTCTAGGTAATTCTTTAGTTTTTTTGTATTGGCTCTTAGGATTTGCTTTAAGTTTCTTATAAGTACCTTCCACGTGCAATAAGTTTTCCATTTCTATTACATAGTCTTTTTTATTGAGTATGACTAATCCTCCCTTATCAGCTGGATTTACACTCACCTTTTTTTCTCCATTTGTTTTATGGTCTTCCAGATGTCTCTGTCTTTAATTCTTTCCACATTGAGTTTCCTAATGTCGTCTTCTACTAATTTCTTGAAGACTTCTAGGCTCGCATTGCCTGAAACCTTGGGATTGAATGTTGATTCCTTAAGGTTGTATGTACAAAATGGGTAGGTTCAGTGGTTGGTGGATTTGCCTTCTTCAAAGCAAAGAACTACTTTTTATTCAGTTTTCTGATAAATTTCTGTAAGTCTATAAATGCTTCAAATTGGAGGGCATGGCCTGCAGCGGCATGTGAAAGGAAGCTATTCACAGAGCTCCTGCTGGTGATCTGTCCATTATCCGACCCTCGGCACTGATCCTGCTCCAAACTGTGTCTACAGCACCCTGCAGACTCCAGGCACACAAGGGATCCACTCCTGCTCTGTTCCACCCGAAGGATGTTGCGCAAGGGGGATAAAGAAGCTATGGTCGCGGCTGCTATAGAGACCCAAGATGGCGTTGGCGGCCCCCAGCAACAGCGCGCACCACAGATGGCGGACAGGCAGCAGCATCTGGGGGGTAAGTCAGTCCAACCCCCCAAATCACAGACCAAGGATCCCCCCTAAAGATATGGTCTACTACACGCAGAAACTCTCTGCAGCAAACGGTCCCCTTCTCCATGGGTCTCATCTCTCCATTAGTGATCCTGAGCTGGCCGATCAGGAGGGCATGGGAGGCCTGGATGACAACGTCCCCCTGGAGACTTCTCCTATCCCCTCTCCTGACATTTTCTCTGTGTCCCTTGAGGACTCTGCACAGCCCACCCTGGGCAATATTTTGAATGCTGTGCACAAATGCACAGCCACAGTGGTAGATCTTAAGGAGCAATTTGGGGGTCTTAAAAAGACGGTGTCACCCCTACGCCATGGTCTCCAGAGAGAACCACTGCGGGGGAGGGCAGGGTCAGCGACCTGGAAGATCAACTATCCCCCCTGATCAAGGATGCCAGACACAGCGTACAACAATTCGCCCTAGCTAACAAGACTGACAATCTTATAAATTGCCTTAGGGGAAACAATGTCAGGATAATAGGGCTCCCTGAGAAGGTAGAGGGCTGGGACCCCAAAGACTTTATAGAACACTGGCTGCAAGACATCTTCGGCAAAGAGTCTTTTACCCCCTTCTTTGCTGTGGAGAGGGCACACCGCACACCACCACGCCCCCATCCCCCAGGACACCCTCCACGCTCTGTGCTGGCACATCTACTGTGCTACAAAGACTGTGAAATTATTTTATGCCCTGCTAGGGAAAGGGGGTCGATCCAATACAACGGGGCCAAAATCTTGTTTTTCCCCTGACTTCTCTGCTGAGATTCAAAGGAGGCGATCCAAATACCTTGATGTCAAAAAGAGGTTGCAACGCCTCCAACTAAAGTATATCATGTTATACCCTGCCAGACTCCGGGTCAAGGTGGGGGGCCAGACACACTTCTTCGAAACAGACCCGGATGTGGCTGCCTGGCTCTACCGGCATATGCAAGATCTACGTCACGGATGATCTAACCAAGAGGAATAATGGCCGTTTACATAGCCTTCCTTCCGGCTGCACTGTTAAGTATGTATCAAAACATGTTGTTCCTTGCCGAGGGTCCAAGATCCTGTTTCACCACAAGCATAGAAAGCACTGTTCCCTAATCTTCCTTTTTAAGTGACATAAATTGGAAGGATGTGCACTAGATCCCCAGCTGCACATGATGTTATCCAGCTACACCATCTGCTACAGAGACTGTTTGTGGTGTGCCCCGTTGGCATATGAAGTTCTCGTCAAATAGAGCTGGAGCAGACGTGGAGGGGCCCACACTGTCTGTACATGACAAGGGCCCGAATGGCCCCCCTTCTCCCCCTTTGCCAGCTCCTCATGTTCCGCTACCTCCATTGCTACGCCACCTCATCGCACTTGAGACTGTTCTTTGATTTCTGCTCTGTCCCGGTAAGCCCTGTACTTTTTGGCCAGCACACTGCTTTTTGATACCACACCATGGCTGACATGTCCTCTACTTCACTGGTCTCCTGGACTGTCCGTGGAGTGAAAGACCCCCTCAGGTATTTTGGGGCTTCAGGAAACCCATCTAACTAGGGACACAGTTGACTTTCTGAAATACCCCTGGGTCGGCAAAGCCCACCACTCTGTTTACTCTGCCTACTCACACTGCATGAGAGTCCTAGTGCATAAAGCAATGACCTATCAAAAACTGGATGCATTGGTAGACTCCATGGGCCGCTTTGTGTTTTTGTATTGCAAATTATATACACTGACGTTAGTCTTGGCTTATGTATATGTACCACCTCCATTCTCTAGAAATGTCCTACAATTGCTGTTATCCTATCTGGCAGACAAACCAGACATTCTTATCATCATTATGAGTGACTTTAATTGATGCCCTTACCCTCAAATAGGCACCCCCCGGTGCATGGCGGAGGTGGGATGGGTTGATATATGGCAGTTTCGCAATCTGGGAGTTTGTCAGTTCTCCTACTTCTCGAAATTGCACGGTTCACTCTCGCCTGGGTTTGATGCACATCCCAAACTGCACTAACAGCATAGACTACCTCCGCGGGGGGGGGGGGTATCGGATCACTCCCCCTTAGTACTCAAACTGAACACCAGGCCAGTGTCCAGGCTGGGCAAAACCCCATGTTGAATGCCTTTTGGCTCCAGTTGTTCCCCTCACATGATCGCATTCTTGGGCAGATCCATGATTTCTTCCACACCCACAGGGAAAGTACAGATGTAATGCTTAGGTGAGAAACATTTAAGGCTCATCTTAGAGGTATATTCATATATTCATATCTGAAATAACAGCTGTTAAGCGTAAATCCTCAGAACTGATGGAGAAGGTGGGGGAACAGGTTCAGCAATTGGAGTTAGCATATATCACAAATCCTTCCGACTCGGCGAGGCAGGCATGGATCTCGGCCCAGGATTCCCTGGAACATTTGAGATCCTCCGCCGCAGAGCGGAAACGCTTTTTCACCAAATCGCTTTTTATGAGGAGAGGGAGAAGACGGGCCGCCCGCCTGTTGGCGAAAATAGCTAGAACACAGCAGTCCTCCCCAGCAATTGGAGCAATTCGTACGTACTCTGGACACATTATTAAATGACCCTGACCAGATAGTGTCCAAGCTTGCCCATTTCTACTCGAAGTTGTATGAACCTAAAGACAATTATCCACCTGACTCACTAGAACAATACCTTAGCGGCATAGCACTACCCACCCTGTCCTGCACAGCTTGTGCTGTCCTGGAGGCTCCAATCTTTCTGGAGGAATTGCAGGAGGCGGCCTGCTCATTTCCCATTTGTTAGGCCCCAGGGGGAGACGGTATCCTAACACCTATGAGGCGGCGGTCCTACCTAAACTGCTGGAGGTCTTCAATTCCTCCCTTGAAAAGCAGGATGTTTACCTGAGTCAATGTCTATGGCAAATATTGTGTTCCTACTCAAACCGGGAAAGGATCCCTTAGACCCCAGTTCCTACAGACCAATCTCTTTGTGATGTGAAAATTCTTGCAAAGGTCCTGGCTATGAGGGTGAACAAGTTGATCCTACCCTTAACCACATACTGATCAGGCTGGGTTCATGCCTCAGAAGTCAACGGACACCAATCTTAGACGTTTGTTCCTAAACATGCAAACACAATTGGATAATATGGGACAGAGGGCTCTCCTTTCCCTAGATGCGAATAAAGCATTTGATAGTGTCAGCTGGCCATATCTATGGAATGTCCTAACTAATTTTGGTTTTGGTCCCCGCTTTATCACCTGGGTTTGTCTCCTGTACGCTTCCCCTCATGCTGCCATTAGAATGTCAGACAGACTATCTCCGGCCTTTGAAGTGGGTAGGTGCACCAGTCAGGGATGCCCCTTTGCCCCTGCTCTTTGCTATGACCACTGAACCACTGGCGGCGTTAATTGGGGGCAGTCCGCAGGTTGCCGGCTTCCAGTATGGTGAGTTGCACGAGAAAATTATGCCGTATGCCGAGGACATGTTGCTGTTTCTGGGTGACACCTCCACCTCCCTGAATGTGGCCATGTCTCTAATTGTGGAATTCGGACAATTTTCCGGGCTCACCATCAATTGGACGAAATCAGCCTTGATGTTGAACGCACAGGGTCAGGCTGAAAAGTTCCCAGGCTCCATCCCTTTAGTAACCTCATTCACATACCTAGGTATTGTCATTTCCCCTACTGTTTCAGAATATTGCTCCCTTAATATTCGCCCTCTACTGAAGAGATTTAAGGATAAAATCAGCATATGGAACAAACTCAAACTATCCCTGGCAGGGAAAAACAATCTAATTAAAATGATTCTCATGCCCCAAATCCTGTATCCCCTACATAATTCCCCTCTAGTGATCCCTCTCAAAACATTTTGGATCGTTCACTCCTTATTTAGACAACTTCTCTGGGGATCTCATCCCCCCAGAATCAAGCTGGAACAATTGCAATACCCCAAGGATGGGGGAGGCCTCGCACTCCCCAACCTTTGGCTGTACTATATAGCGGCCCAACCCGTCACCAAGAAAGAATCCAGATATTTGGCCCCCAAATCAGCAAGAACCCCAGTAATTTATTAAATAGTTAGGTTGAAAAAAAAGACACAAGTCCATCTAGCTCAACCAAAACAAAAAAAAAAATAGAAAAATTATATATAACCATACAATCCCATATACAATCCTTCACCCACAGTTGATCCAGAGGAAGGCAAAAAACCCCAGCAAAGCGTGATCCAATTTGCTATAGCAAATTCCTTCCTGATCCCCCGAGAGGCAATTGGATTCACCCCGGATCAATTTTACCTAAAAATGTCAGTACCCGGTTATATTAGTTACATTAAGGAAATAATCCAGGCCTTTTTTAAAACAATCTACCGTGCTGGCCAAAACCACCTCTGGAGGGAGACTTTTCCACATTTTCACAGCTCTAACTGCGAAGAAACCTTTCTGTATTTGGAGATTAAATATTTTTTTCTCTAGACATAAAGAGTGCCCCCTTGTCCTTTGTGATGACCTTAGAGTTAAACTCAACAGCAAGTTCCCTATATGGACCACGTATGTATTTGTACATGTTGATCATATCCCCCCTTAATCTCCTCTTCTCAAGAGAGAATAAATTCAGTTCCTCTAATCTTTCCTCATAGCTGAGCTCCTCCATGCCTCTTATTAGTTTGGTTGCCCTTCTACATCCCGAAGATTCATAAAAATCAAGAAAAACCTCCAGGTAGGCCTATTGTTAGTGGAATAGGCTGCATTTTATCAAGAATAGGAGAGTATTTAGATCAATTTCTACAGCCACTGGCCCAAAAAGAAAGATCCTACCTTAACCTCCTCCTATCCGCGCTATAGCCGGATGACGGCTACAGCGCGGCTCTAAAATGCTGGGAGGACGTCTATTGACGTCCTCCCATTCGGCTCGTGCTGGGCGCGCTCCCGCGGGAGCGAGCGGTGCGTGCACGTGCCGCCGCACGCTGCGGGAGCGTGCCCGCGGGTCGGGCGGACCCGATGTCCGCCGGAGACCCGCGATCTTCTTACAGAGAGGAGGAACGGGGAACCGCCGAAGTAAACACGGCGGTGCCCCGTTCTGTGAGGGGGGGGGCATGCCAGATCTACTGATCCCTGTCACTGGGATCAGTTAGATCTGTCATGCCCCTGTCAACCTCGCCCCCCACAGTTAGAACACACCCAGGGAACATAGTTAACCCCTTCACTGCCCCTGCAGGTTAACCCCTTCACTGCCAATGACATTTATACAGTAATCAGTGGACATTTAAATTTATGATCGCTGTATAAATGTTATTGGTCCCAAAAAAGTGTCAAAAATGTCCGACATGTCTGCCCCGATATCGCAGTACTGATAAAAATCGCAGATCGCCGCCATTACCAGTAAAAAAAAATAAATAATAAAAACGCCGTCCATAGTTTGTAGGCGCTATAACTTTTGCGCAACCCAATCAATAAACGCCGATTGCGATTTTTTTAACCAAAAATATGTACAAGAATATATATATCGGCCAAAACTGAGGAATAAATTAGTTTTTTTATTTTTTATTTTTGGACATTTATTATAACAAAAAGTAAAAAATATTTTTTTTTTTCAAAATTGTTGCTCTTTTTTTGTTTATAGCGGCGATCAGAAATGACGCAGAGGCGATCAAATACCACCAAAAGAAATCTCTATTTGTGGGAAAAAAAGGACGCCAATTTTGTTTGGGTACAACGTCGCACGACCGCGCAATTGTCATTCAAAGAGCGACAGCGCTGAAAACTGAAAATTGGTCCGGGCAGGAGGGGGGTTTAAGTGCCCAGTAAGGAAGTGGTTAAAGATAGTAGGCAACTGATTTCGAAGTTAAGGTACTTAAAGGGAGGAGAAGGGGAACTACTGGGAACAATTGATGTACACAATAATTGTACAAAAAGATGGCCTGGAAGGTGCAAAGTGGGCGTTACACAAATATACATATATGAAACAGGAACAAATAAGCTACATTCTTGAAGGACTAGACATGGCTATGAGTGGTAGCTACTTCTCGTATAAGGGTAACTACTACTCACAAACAAAAGGAGTAGCTATGGGAGCAAAATATGCTCCTAGCATAGCAAATATTTTTTTGAGTAAGTGGGGAGAGAAGCATACCTATAGAGTGAATCGACCACACTTTAAATGTTACCGTCGGTACATTGACAATATTATAATGATATGAAAAGGTACAGAAGAAACACTGAAAGAGTTTTTCAATGAAATAAACCACCACCCTATGCGGATTGAAAATATACCCAAAAGCCAGTTCATGTGGATATTCAGGAACTGCAGAAACATAAAGGAGTATGAAAACCAGTAAAAAATACTGATTGACGGGGGGGCGTGGCTGGCGCGCGAGGCTGATGGCTGCATGAGCTGAGTGCTCCCGGTTCCAGAGACATTACAGCGACCATTCCCAGCGCAGATTCGATCCACAAGAACTATTTATTCACGGTTCCCGACTCCGGAGACCCCAGAGACATCAGCGGCATGTCGCGCAAGAGGCAAGGAGACTGCAAACCCAAGAAACTTACGGCTTATTTTTTCCGGCCTGAAGGCCGCCAAGATGGCGCCGGCTGGCAGGGACACGCCGCACGCTCCACTCAATACTCGGAGCTGCATGACGAGAGTGACACCATGGAAGCATCGCTCCCTCAAGCTGTCCCCCTGCCTGCCAGCCCTCCCTGCTCGAGCCCTGCAAAAACTAGAATGAGACTGGATGCGGAGGAGCCACTACATGGGGTGAGTGATACAGCACCATTACCCCTGAACCCTGATGCTATCTCCTCTCCCATAGCTAACATTCCAACTATGAATCAGCCTGTTCTTGACACGCAGATGAAGGACATGCTTCTTACACTGCACAAATCCCTTCATACAGAATTCTATGCTATTGCACATAGTTTCACTAAGGAATTGTCCCAGAT
>BLSH010548018.1:310409-328726 GCA_018402905.1 Glandirana rugosa
TCCATAACTAATGTAGATTTTATTTGAAAGTTTAATCCATCCTATAATTAAGTAAAACCTCCCAGATTACATAACACTTGAGTAAAGAAGGAGTAACACCCCCAAAAAGATATTTATTTTCTCCCAGACTAACCATCCTAGTTAAAGTCCCTAAATAGGCTAGAATTTTATCCGGTTACAAAGAAATACTAAAAAAAGATGAAAGAATATAACAGTCAATTTTGGGTATTCTTTCCGGTTAAGGTACAAAAATAACAAGGAGACAGAAATACACACAAGCCTGGTATCTCTACGGTCTGTACCTTTGCTATTACAACCACAAATGTTCTGGATTGTCCTTGTATTTGCTTTAAACTACAATAAAAATCATTTACAAAAAAAAAAAAAAAAATACTGATTGACAGATTTATAGAAAAAAGAAACTGGATAAAGTCTGGAATGAAGTGAAAACAAACGGACCAGATGCTGAACACACATAAAGACAGAGGAACAATAAAAACATGGAATTGGCCTTTCTTATGGGTTTTAACTGACAATATAAGAAAGTAGAAAAAAATCATAAAGAAACATTGGCCTATTTTAAGATCGGATAAATCCCTGAAATTGATCCTACCAATCAGACCCTCTTTTATTTATAGAAAAACCCCCACAATGAGGAAGAAATGAGTTCACAATACATTAGACCCTCCAAAATGAATTAATATCCTACCTAATTTGAAAGTTTATTTTAGATGTAATCAATACCTCCCATGTCGAACAAGCTGACAAATCAGCAAGAAAGTAGTAACATTTAAGTCATATTCCACGAGTATTGAATACAAGATAAAGGAACTAATTACCTGCAGGAGTATGCATATAACTTGTGTATTGGCGTGTCCGTGTCACATGCCATATGTGAGGAGGACAACTAGACCACTGTTTGTAAAAATCTGGGAGCATATCAAAAACATCAGAAAGGGCTTCATGAAACACAGTGTGTCTAGACACTTTAGAGAATACCATCAAAAGGATCCAACAGTGATGACGTTTTATGCAATAGATAAAATTATGGGACACTGGAGAGGAGATGACAAGAGGTAGAAAATCTCCCAAAATGAAACTAAATGGATTTATTTATTAACCACTTAACAACTGCCCTATAGACAAAAGACGCCTACAGGGCGGTTGCTTAACTCTGGGAGGATGTACTATGACATCCTCCCATGAACGTGCGGCTTCCCGCGCGCCCCCTGGGGCGCGCACATGGGAACATCCAGGGGACCCGCTGCATCACAAATCGCGGTGAATGGCCACTGTGAGCGGCCTATTAGCACGTGATCACTCCATCAAATGACAGATCGATCACATGTAAACAAGCCGACAGAAGTGCCGGCTTTTCTCTCCCCTCTCCGCACTGATCGGTGCATTGTGAGAGGAGAGGGGGGAGAGAGGACATGCTGCAACACTGTGGGCGATGAGTAATGCCAACAGCGCTGCTAAGTGACAGGCTGCAACCCACACCATCCATCCACCCCCACCACCCACTCAGCCATCCTCACCCCATCCATGCTCACCCACCCAGCCATCCTCACCCCATCCATCCTCACCCAGCCATGCTCACCCATCCAGCCATGCATGCTCATCCACCCATCCATGCTCACCCAGCCATCCATCCATGCTCACCCATCCATCCATCCATGCTCACCCACCCATCCGTGCTCAGTCATCCCCATCCATGCTCATCAATACCCATCCGCGCTCAGTCATTCTCATCCATGCTCATCCATCCCCATCCGTGCTCAGTCATCCCCATCTGTGCTCATCCATCCTCATTCGTGCTCAGTCATCCCATCCATCTCCATCCGTGCTCAGTCATCCCCACCCATGCTTAGTCATCCCCATCCATGCTAAGTCATCCCCATCCGTGCTCATCCATCCCCATCCATGGCACATCCATCCCCATCCATGGCTCATTTGTGCCTCATTCATGCTCATTCATACCACATCAGTTCTCATCTGTGACACATCCATGCCACTACAGTGCCTATTCGTGCCACTACAGTGCCCATCCGTGCCACTACGCTGCCCATCCGTGCCACTACAGTGCACATCTGTGCCACTACAGTAGTGCCCATCCATACCACTACAGTGCTCATCCATGCCACTACAGTGCCCATCCGAGCCACTACACTGCTCATCTGTGCCACTACACTGCCCATCCGTGCCACTACAGTGCCTATCCATGCCACCACAGTGCCTCACAATAGTGTAAAAGGTAGTCAAATTAGATTTTAAATGTATGCCCCTAGAACACCTGATGGTGCTCCCTGCATGTTGGGCCTCTGTATGTGGCCAGGCTGTGTAAAAGTGTCACACATGTGGTATCGCCATACTCAGGAGGAGTAGCAGAATATTTTGTGGGGTGTAATTTTTGCTAGGTACATGCTGCTTGTTAGAAATATTGTATAAATGGACAACTGTTTAAAAAAAAAATGCGTTTTCATTTTCTTTCCACGTTTTCCAAAAGCTTGTGGAAAAAATGACACGTTCAAAAGACTCATTATGCCTCCTAGAATATACGTTGGGATGTTTGCTTTCCAAAATGGGGTCATTTTTTGGGCGTTTCGATTGTCCTGGTACTCCAGGACCTTAAAAAGTGCAAGATGTAGTCAAGAAATGATATGTGTAATTTATGCTCCTAGAACGTCTGATGGTTCTCCCTGTATGTTGGGCCTCTGTATGTGGCCAGGCTGTATAAAAGTCTCACACATGTGGTATCGCCATACTCAGGAGTATTAGAATGTGTTTTGGGGTGTAATTTGTGGTATGCATATGCTGGGTATGAGAAATAACCTGTTAACCTATGACAATTTTGTGAAAAAAATGAAAAAAAATCTTCATTTTGCAAAGAATTGTGGGAAAAAAATACAACTTCAAAAAATTCACCATGCCTCTTACTAAATACCTTTGTCATGAAACCATAGTAAACATTCTGTCATGTAACCTAAGCAAATATTCATGTCTTATCTGTTGCCTACCATTGCTGCATGTGTCCAGTTAAAGGCCGGGCCTCCTTCACCTGTGAGCTTTTGTAGGCCCTCTTCAGCTGGCATCCGTCCCAGGCCTTATTTGGTATCAGGATATAAGCCTGGCAGTACAAGGCTGCATTGCTGATCAATGTTTGTCCGTGTTTGGCTTGTGTCTGACTGTCTATTCAGTTTCTCTGTAGTCTTATCCGTGTATTGATCCTTGGCTTGTCTGACTATTCTTTCCTGCCTGATACCTCGACCTTTGGCTTGTCTTTGATATCTCCTGTCTTCTGGTTGTCCTGACCCTTCGCTATTCTTCTGACTATTCTCTCTGTTACTGTGCTGCTGCTTCCCCTCTCTCTCCTGGGGCCAGCTGAGCATGAGCTAGGGGACCTTGGGGGTCGCAACCTGGATCCAGTTGGAGCCAAATCCATCCTCACCACTAGAGGCTCTGGTGAACACCCACTGGCTCTTAGACTCCGCGCCCTGGGGAAACCGATGCACTATCTCCCTGAGTTTCAGTGTTCGCGCTCTAGGGAGCCCTCTTCCCGTATTAGCCGGTACTACTTAGCAGCAGTCAGCCATAGGTCCACAACCTTGCATGCACTTTGCAACCTTAGCGTGCGCTTTGCACTTCTGCGGTGCGATTCACACTCCTGCGGTGCGCATCCGTCACCTGACCTCAGGTGCTGTGACAACTTTGGAATGTCTACTTTCCAAAGCGGTGATTAAATACCACCAAAATAAAACGCTATTTGTGTAAAAAAAAGGACGCAAATTTCATATGGGTACAGTGTTGCATGACTGAGTAATTGTTATTCAAAATGTGAGAGCACTGAAAGATGAAATTTGGTCTGGTTGTTAAAGGGGTTTAAGTGCCCAGTGGTCAAGTGGTTAAATACACTCCAACCGGAAGGAATGAATATAGAAATTGATCTGAAGGGTTTCATTACTGATTATTAAGAATAACCTCAGACCCTTGCATTCCCGACTAAATAGGGAGGAGATCCATTGTCTTACCCTACAGATACATAAAAAAGTATTTTAGGTTTGTCATGTTTTCTAGGTGATTTATATAAACATCCTTTCCATTTAAACTACTTCCCTAATAGTAGGAATATATCTTCATGCATAGGTTTTTATACTATATCCTCCCAAGAGTTTTTTAAATTACACATAAGCACCTTCTTCAGACGCGCCTCTAACCATACACCAGCAGTATAAATAACGGGACGCCTAACGACCTATAAGTAATGTCAATGCCCTTTCCCTCACATAATATAATGCATATTCTTTTCTCATAAAACATATATTTTATAATATATGCCCCTTTCGGTCATAAAGTTACATATATCCTTTTTTAAAGTAACATAATTTAAATCATATCCCCCCACAGTAATATTTCTGAATAGCAATCTTTTTTCCCATACACTAGTACAGGGATAAGCAATTAGCGGACCTCCAGATGTTGCAAAACTACAAGTCCCATCATGCCTCTGCCTCTGGGTGTCATGCTTGTGGCTGTCAGAGTCTTGCTATGCTTCATGGGACTTGTAGTTCTGCAACAGCTGGAGGTCCGCTAATTGCATATCCCTGCACTAGTAGTACAAATAAAGGGCACGTTGCAATCCATGTTTCTCATAGTAATTTAAAAAATCCTTTAACATAATGAACATTTCCTCTTTTATTTACTTCTTTTATTTTACTTGTTTAGATTCTTTAGGAATTTTCATGGATATTTTTACGATTTTTATGCATATAGTCCTATGTATACATTTTGCATTAATCTTTCTGTAATATTAGTATTGGTGTAAAGACGGTGTGTCACATGCGATCCGGTAAACACTATACCCCATATACGTACATGGACGGCATCAACAATAGTCAAACACAAGCCGCTCTTGTTTCCGATAAACAATGTAAAATTTGCTCAGCGGGAGTATCTACACAAACATGGCCGCGAAAAATCTCATTGGGAACTACAATAATATGGCCGTCGTACACAAAGGGATGCCAGGAGACTGTATACTATATAAACCAGGGAGTATACCAAGATGGCGCGGCTCCAGTAGATGTCCGATGACGAAACACGTAGGGTGGGGCCTAACGTCATAGTTTCACTTCCGGTAGAGTCAGTGGAATGCAGGAGACACAATGGACTTCCAGTTTTTTTCATATACAAACGCTACATGATTTCTGCATAAATGTAAGTGCATAGAAGCTTGGTTTTTAAATATTATATTATTAAAGGAGTTAAGCAATATTGCACGAAGGATTGCCTTTTCTTTTGCATATTCTGCCTTTCCTGGTAGAGAGGACTTTATATGAAGAGCGGGGACCAAGATACAACGGGGCTGAGGAGAGATCTATGCGGGTATTCCCTAGTGGGGAGCGCTTTCTGGTGAGTGCCCAGGCATAGGGCAGCACAGAGCGGATCACCAGCACACATTTTTGGTGTGGAATTGTTCACGAGTGAAATAGGAGCACATCACTGAATTGCAATATGAAAGAACAGAGATGAAAATGGACATTAAATTATAAAAGCTTGTCATACTGCTTAAACCTATTTATTGCAGCCATACAGCGGGGTGGTGATTGGATTATTGCATACATATTTATATAAGCACAGTTTTATTGATTACTTTGCAGTCTTATTTATTTACATATGTTACCACATATATAGCACTGCGGATAGGTTTATTAAATGTTTGTAATCACATTTATTTATTTATATATTTTACTATGTAAAGAGCATAGTGAGTGAACTATCAATTGGATTTCACATGATATTTTTATATTATTATTTTTTTGCTTACATGGATTAATTGTCGATTTGCATCACAATTAGGTGGTTGAACTTGCACCATATTTTTTAAAAGGCACAGACCATCCACTCTAGGTCGATTGTATTTTATGACCAGGATTCTGTAAAATTTATGTCATTTTGAAAAAATCGCCCCACAGGTTTAGTAATATTGATACAACAAAATTGAAGTATAGGACATGATTTTCATTGTGGAGTAACACAAGAGCGATTCCAGAGCAGCGCCACATCCACCATAACCTTTTAGTTATTGAGCTATTTATACCAACCTCAATATTGTTTATAAATAAATTAAACAGAATTGGTCTCAGGACAGAGCCTTGGGGTACCCCACTTACCACTCAAGTCCTTTCGGAGTACACGTTATTTATCACCACCCTTTGGACGTGTCCCTGTAGCCAGTCTTCTATCCAAGAATAAACCCTATGGTCCATACCTACAGACCTCAGTTTATGATTAAGAGTTTTGCTTTTGCAAAATCTAGAGATACGCCACATCCACAGGACTTTATCTATATGGCAGCTCACTTCCTCGTAGAATGTTAACAGATTGGTTTGGCCAGAAGGACCTTTCGTGAACCCATGCTTATTACTAATAATCAGTGGAGTTATTACAGGGGGGGCAATTGCCCCCCTAGGTCATTCCTTGCCTCCCCGGGAGTAACCTCCTCCCATAGGACATGTGGCAGTGGAGCTCATACGGGAGCTTTCTCCCACTTCTCCCCCGCATGCTGCAGCAACTCAGTGGACACAGCCCAGGACATGGAGACTGAGTGAAGAGCACAGAGCAAAGGGAGGATTCGCCCACCTACACATTGATCAATGGATCAGATTTGCCCCTGTGGCTGTGCCCGGATCCTGTTGTCACCCATCAGGACTCACATCAGCGATCAGGGCGGGAGATTGTGGTGTCGGCCAACCTCTAGGTGCCCTGTGTTGGAGGATGCGACAGGAGGCAGAAGACCGCCTTCTGTTAGCCACAAGGTTACATCCTGAGATGCGTTACTAACAATACAGTTGTGGTTGTTATACCCTCCTTTTCCTGTGTAAAGACTGAAGAAGAAAGCATTTAGTATGGTTGCCTTTTTGTCATCTGTAACCAACTTCCCTTCATAATCCTTTATAAGGCCCAGCATTGGGGGTATAGTGTTAGCCAGCGCTACAGAAGAAAAAGATTTGGTGGTGCTTATTTCCGATGATTGCAAAATGAGCAAACAGTGTGACCAGGCAGTGGGAAAAGCAAATTGAATTCTGGGATGCATCAGTAGAGGGATCACCAGCAGGAGGAAGAAGGTTCTGATTACTCTATATAGATCTTTAGTGAGACCTCACTTAGAATACTGTGTCCAGTTCTGGAGACCACACTTACAAAAAGATATTGATAAGATAGAACGAGATCAGAAACGGGTAACAAAAATGGTGAAAGGTCTGGGGGATAAAACATATCAAGAGCGACATCAGGAACTTAATATGTATAGTCTGGAGGAAAGAAGGGAGAGGGGAGACAAGATTGAAACCTTTAAATACATCAAGGGGGTGAATAAGGTTCAGGAGGGCGGCCTTTTCAATACGAAACCAAAATCAAGGACACGGGGACATGACCTCAAACTAACTGGAGGGAAATTCAAAACTAATCTTAGAAAGTATTATTTTACTGAAAGGGTGGTTGATGATTGGAATAAACTACCAACAGAGGTTGTAAGACAGTCAACAGTAAATGGCTTCAAACATGCTTGGGATAAACATAAATCTATAGTCAGACAACAAGATTAATGTAAAAAAATAAATAAATAAATAAATAAATAAAAAGGGGCAGACTCGATGGACTACTCAGTCTTTTTCTGCCGTCACTTTTCTGTGGTTCTATGTTTCGATATGTTCTGACCTCACTTTTTAACTGTTACTATATTTAAAAAATGTATTTGGATCGTTTTACTCTCCTCCGCTATATGTCTCTCACAGTCTTTTTTTAGTCACCTTGATTGCGTTCAAACACTTCTTATTGAATTCCTTGTAGTGTTGGAATGCTGACAATGACCCATCCACTTTATATTTTTTAAAGGCAATTTTTTTGTCTTTAATATTACTTTATGTTATGGTTTAGCCACCCAGGTGTCAGGAAAAGACACTCACCAGCTGGTGGCACTGTGGTTCCCTGATCCATGGGCTGCAGGTCCAGTTTCCACCAGTGGGTGTATCCCGACCAGCCAGAAGCTCACTTAGTCCTCACCTGATGCTCGTTGCAGGAAGGATATTTAAAATCTGTCTGTCCTAATCTGATTGCCTTGGTGTTTTGTCTCCATGTGCCCCTGACCTGTGATCCTGTACCCTGTATCCGTTCCTGGACCGCAGTCTTGAAACCTGATCCCTTCCCACCTGCTCTCTCTGTCATCTGTTCCCTATTCCTGCCCTGTCTTGCTCCCTCTGACTGATCACCTGTGTATGACCCTGGCTCAGCTACGTTTACGGTTTGGCATTTCCCTATCCGCTGTATATACTTTGTTTAGGCAGTTGTTCTTTGTGTGTCACTATTTTGTTATTTGGCTATTTTACACTGTTTGGTATAATGGAGGTACGTTTACATCTTTATCCACTTCTCTTTTAAATAAATTATATTATTTTACACTACTTGTGCCTGGCATTCTCTGTTGCAGTTCACACATCTATGGTCACACCAGTTGCTGACTTAACACCAAGGCCATCCCTGACCAGAAGTGCCTGCACAGGGAGGGAAGCCATTTTGGCACTGCTGTTGTTTGTGGCAAGATGCATCGAGAGGAGGTTGTGTACTTTTCCTTGCTGGTGACAGAGGAGAAAGAGTATTGCCGCCTGATACTGAAGGAGTGGGCCAGTGATTAGCTGTTAGAATGCATCCGTCTAGCTCATTCCCTAGTTGATCAGAGCAGTATGTTCTTTGGAAATGTTCAGCCATTCATTCAAGTCTGTGCAGAGTTGGCTTTGTCCAGTACTTCTAAAGGCAGTGATGGCTTTCTTCCACCCTTCAGTATGGCTCAGATAGAATCACTGGTTTGGTTATTGAAAGATGACTCGGCTTATTTCTGAGTATTATTCAGCATGCTCTCAACAGGTGCTAGTGGAGTGTCTTAACGCAGTGCAGTCTCTTGTCGACAGGCAGCATGTGAACTGAATTTTGTTCAGCAATTACTACAGGCTTGGTCAGATATGTTTATTCAGTCCCAGTCAACTTGCACCAACCCATTCCTGCTGTTAGACACCTGTCGTCTGCTCCACCATGCCTCCACACCAGCCGATTTGCTCCAGCCTGCCTCCACACCAGCCGATCTGCTCCAGCCTGCCTCCACACCAGCCGATCTGTTCCAGCCTGCCTCCACACCAGTCGATCTGTTCCAGCATGCCTCCACACCAGCCAATCTGCTCCAGCCTGCTTCCACACCAGCCAATCTGCTCCAGCCTGCTTCCACACCAGCCGATCTGATCCAGCCTGCCTCCACACCAGCTTATATGCTCCAGCCTGCCTTCACACCAGTCAATCTGTTTCAGCCTGCCTCCACACCAGCTGATCTCTGTTCCAGCCTGCCTTCACACCAGCCGATCTGTTCCAGCCTGCCTCCACACCAGCCGATCTGTTCCAGCCTGCCTCCACACCAGATGGACCTGCTCCAGCCTGCCTCCACACCAGACAATATGCTCCAGCCTGCCTCCACACCAGACAATCTGCTCCAGTCTAACTCCCTGATTGCCAATGGGGTTTGGCCTTCGTGTGACAGACCCAAACATGCTGCCCAGTCTACTGATCCTGTGCCCGCTGTTCATCCTGCTGATCCTGCGCCCGCTGTCCAGCCTGCTGATTCTGTGCCCGCTGCCTATGCTGCTGATCCTCTGCCCATTGCCTATGCTGCTGATTCTGTGCCTGTGGTCCAGCCTGATGATCCGGTGCCCACTGTCCAGCCTAATGATCCGGTGCCCACTGTCCAATCTGATGTTCCAGTGCCCACTGTCCAGCCTGATGACCCGGTGCCCACTGTCCAGTCTGATGATACGGTGCCTGCTGTCCGGCCTGATGATCCGGTGCCCGCTGTCCAGTCTGATGATCCGGTGCCCGCTGTCCAGTCTGATGATCCAGTGCCCGCTGTCCAGTCTGATGATCCAGTGCCCGCTGTCCAGTCTGATGATCCGATTCCTGCTGTCCAGTATGATGATCAGGTGGCCACTGTTCAGTCTGATGATCCGGTTGCCGCTGTCCAGTCTGATGATCCGGTGCCATTGTCCAGTCTGATGATCCGGTGCCGTTGTCCAGCCTGATGTGCCTCTACCCGCTGCCTAGCTTGATGAGCCTCTGCCCCTTGCCCAGTCTGATGATCCGGTGCCCGCTGTCCAGTCTGATGTGCCTCTACCAGCTGCCCAGCCTGATGTTCCTCTACCAGTTGCCCAGCCTAATGTGCCTCTACCAGCTGCTCAGCCTGATGTGCCTCTGCCTGCTGCCCAGCCTGGTGTGCCTCTGCCCGCTGCCCAGCTTTATGTGCCTCTGACCGCTGCCCAGCTTGATGTGCCTCTGCCCACTGCCCAGCATGATGATCCGGTCTCTGATGCCCAGCCTACCTCTGGACATTCTGTGCCCAACAATCTGCCTGCCTCTCATGGTCCTCTTCCCAATGATAAGTCTACCTTTTATTATTTTGCTTATCTTCTCCCTACCACACAGCCGGGTTCTACTGACTATATGCCAGCTGTTCAGTTGGATAGTTGTGCAAAGGCTAAGTGTCTACCTGTTAATGGGTCTGAAAGCTCTGAACCCTCACGTGCCTTATATGGGTTACCTGCTTGGCCTAAGATTCAGTTGACGGCTGCCTTGGTCGAGTCCCTCTGGCAGTGTGTTGCTCCTATGGCGCCCAAGCCTGGTGGTCCGGACATACCCATGGTAACTGATAGCTGCATTTGCTTTCATGGCCCTGGTCGTGGTAAGCTCTGGGGGAATGGCAGAGTACGATCTGTGCCTTGCCATGATGTGGGTGCAACTGCCACAGCTCTGGGTGTACTAGGGGACCCGGGTCGGGTAACCAGTGCCTCGGAAAAATCTAGTTGGCTTTTTATGTGCAGAGCAAGTCCTGGAAACCAGGCAAGCTACTTAGTTATGACAAGACACTTCAGTGTGTGTATTCCGGTATTGTCACATGACCCCAGGGCTAAATTTGAAGATACCCCCTGGGACCCCAGCGTTGGGGTATCTGCTGTTTTGAGGGACTTGAAGTGTCGAATGTGGTACGTCTTAGGGAATCTGGCCAGCAGGACACCCAGCCAGTCGCTTGATCCCAACAATGGGATACCCAGTCACCAGACCCGGGTGGGGGGACACTTTGCTTATCAATGGATCTTGGCATTGGTGGCATCTTGCTTGGAACCTGGCACTTCTTCAGTCTGTGCGGAACTTTGTCTTGGGACTTGGGTAATGGAAGACTGTTTTCATGGACTGATTCAGCTATTGCTGTTTGGAGGGTTCTGAGGCCGCTCCTTAGAGGGGGGGTAATGTCAGGAAAAGACACTCACCAGCAGGTGGTACTGTGGTTCCCTGATCCATGGGCTGCAGGTCTAGTTTCTACCAGCGGGTGTATCCCAACAGCCAGAAGCTCACTTAGTCCTCACCTGATGCTCGTTGCAGGAAGGATATTTAAAGTCTGTCTGCCCTAATCTGATTGCCTTGGTGTTTTGTCTCCATGTGCCCCTGACCTGTGATCCTGTACCCTGTATCCGTTCCTGGACCCCTGTTTTGCAGCCTGATCTCTTCCCACCTGCTCTCTCCGTCATCTGTTCCCTTTTCCTGCCCTGTCTTGTTCCCTTTGACTGATCTCCTGTATATGACCCTGGCTCGTCTATATTTACGGTTTGGCATTTCCCCCACATCTCTAGTCACACCAGTTGCTGATACCAGGTTTAGCCTTTGTTCTCCTATATTTATTGCCCATTGGTGATACATTTAATATGTTCCTAAAGCACTCCTATTATTCCTCAGTGTTCAATGTCTCTAGGATTTAGTCCCATTTAATATGTTGCAATATTGAGAGCAGATTCGAAAAGTTGGCTCGTCTGAAATTTTGTGCTCTTGTACTACCCAAGTGCCTCCTTTTCCTATGATTTATGCTGAATGTAATTATTCTGTGGCCGCTAGTTCTCAAATTGTCCCGTATTTCCACATCTGTGACCAGATCTGATTTGCAATGAATAGATCTAGCAATGCATAATTTCTAGTCGGGAATTGGGACATGCATTTGTTCTATAAGACATTTCCCCTTGTGCCCAGTCAATATCGAGATACTTGAAGTCCTCCATTATGATGACATTTCCCTGCCTCATGGCTATTTCCAACTGTGAAAGGAGATCTAACTCCTCCTCTTCCTTTAGGTTAATGACCTGTAACATATTGGCCCCCCCACATGTTAAAATCAAAACAATGATTTGAGAATTCATAATACCCCTAAAAGTGTACAGTATCTCACAAAAGTGAGTGCAACCCTCACATTTTTGTAAATATTTTATTATATCTTTTCATGTGACAACACTGAAGAAATTACACTTTGTTACAATGTAAAGTAGTGAGTGTACAGCTTAGAACAGTGTAAATTTGCTGTCCCCTCAAAATAACTCAACACACAGCCATTAATGTCTAAACTGCTGGCAACAAAAGTGAGTACACCCTTAAGTGAAAATGTCCATTTTCCCTCACCGGTGTCATGTGACTCATTAGTGTTACAAGGTCTCAGGTGTGAATGGGGAGCAGGTGTGTTCAATTTGGTGTGATCGCTCTCACTCTCTCATACTGGTCACTGGAAGTTCAAAATGGCACCTCATGGCAAAGAACTCGGAGGATCTGAAAAAAAGAATTGTTGCTCTACATTAAGATGGCCTAGGCTATAAGAAGATTTCCAGGACCCTGAAATTGAGCTGCAGCACGGTGGCTAAGACCATACGAGGGTTTAACAGGACAGGTTCCATTCAGAACAGGCCTCATCATGGTCGACCAAAGATGTTAAGTGAGGTTGTCTTTGGGAAATAGATGTATGAGTGCTGCCAGCAATACTGCAGAGATTGAAGGGGTGGGGGGTCAGCCTGTCAGTCCCCAGACCATACGCCACACACTGCATCAAATTGGTCTGCATGGCTCTTGTCCCAGAAGGAAGCCTCGTCTAAAGATGATGCACAAGAAAGCCTGCAAATAGTTTGCTGAAGACAAGCAGACTAAGGACATGGATTACTGGAACCATGTCCTGTGGTCTGATGAGACCAAGATAAACTTATTTGAATCAGATGGTGTCACGCATGTGTGGTGGCAACCAGATGAGGAGTACAAAGACAAGTGTGTTTTGCCTACAGTCAAGCATGGTGGTGGGAGTGTTATGGTCTGGGGCTGCATGCGTGCTGCTGGCACTGGGGAGCTACAGTTCACTGAGGGAACCATGAATGCCAACATGTACTGTGACATACTGAAGCAGAGCATGATCCCCTACCTTTGGAGACTGGGCCGCAGGGCAGTATTCCAACATGATAACGACCCCAAACACACCTCCAAGACAACCACTACCTTGCTAAAAAACTGAGTGTAACGGTGATGAACTGGCCAAGAATGTCTTAAGACCTAAACCCTATTGGGTATCCTCAAACGGAAGGCGGAGGAGTGCAAGGTCTCAAACATCCTCTAGCTCCGTGATGTCATCATGCAGGAGTGGAAGAGGACTTCAGTGGCAACCTGCGAAGCTCTGGTGAACTCCATGCCCAAGAGGGTTAAGGCAGTGCTGGAATATAAATGTAAAAAGATTGGTGAATATAGTCGACTGGCGCTGCCATTTGTATCAGTGTATTATATGGGCTGCACAGGGTTATTTAACAAAGTGCTATAGTGCATTAAAGTGCTAAATTATGATAATATGGATCTGCTATATAAGCTCTGTGACAAGTGGTTGTTGTCAAATAATTCCTATAATAAAATTATATGGCCTAGTGTGTGATAAATAATTTCAAGGTGCAAGTGGTCATACAGCACAAATCGGCTCCAAAGTGCCGAGTAGTAGTAGTACAGATATGAGGAATGTAATGTTGTAGATACTCCTTACTGATGTTGCAAATGTGCAAAAATGCAAGATAAATAAAAAATAAAAATGCAATTATCCAAAGGTGCTTGCAAAGCGCAAACTGGCTCAAAAGCGCCAAGTGATATTATATAAAAACGGATGTCAATGTTATACGTAATCCTTATCTATGTGTTAGTGCTGCCAATGTGCAAGACTGCAAAAAAGTAAAGTGCAATTATACTAAAGTGGTTAAAAAGCACCAATCGGCTCAAAAGCGCCCAGCGGTATTCTGTAAAATAGATATATAAAGTGCTATCTGGACAATTATGTATACTTCCTTATCATTATACTGGTATGACAATGTGCAAAAATCATACCCTATAATGCCGTTCCAAAGAATCTCATACTATACATACAAGTAATTAAAAGCGACCAGCGTGTGATCCAATATAGAAAATTGTGGTAACAAGCCAATAAGCAACAAATATTTCATTCAGTCCTAGGAACAGATAACAAGATGGAGCGTCAATATCAAGCCCTTCAGGGCTCCCTTAGTGTTCCAAGACTTCCCACACCATCCGCACTAGCTCATCCGCTCTGTATGCCAGAGGCTAGCTGTGTGTATTAGGGAGGTGAATACTCTCACTGCAATACCATACGGTCCGTTTCATAGGAAGGTTTCCTATCTGGAGATCCTTGTGAACACAAGAGAAAAAAACTCCATAGTTTAACACCGTATTACTAATGTAATCCGAACGGGCAGATGTACTCACACTATAGAAGTCAGAATAGTGCCTTATAGTTCTAGCTACTGTGTAGCTGATCCGAAGGTAGCATGGTGACGCACAGGCTCCGGCTTATGCGTTTTGTCATTCTACGTCATCGGAGGCGACGCCATCTTGCTACACCTTCGTATATTTATACTCCATTGTAATCTGGCCACACACGGTCACATGATCGCGGCCATTTTTAACTTAGGCTGTCATCATTCTTCATTGTGAGTCGGTATGTTTAAAACGTATATGCTATTACAAATTTATTGTATAATCGATCTACAGGAGCAGTGGCCAAACCTGGAAACGGGTGAAGACCCTCCTTATTCCAGTTAGTCCCTACGCTGTATGTATTACATGCCTCATGCAAAATTTAATAAAGACATGAATTATAAAATTCTAAAAATGAACATATGTAATAAAAGAAAAAATGTACATATGCAATAACGGAAAAAATCTATATAAAGTTCATTAAATTAATTAAGATTATGCAATATATAAATAAAAAAGTTCAATCTAAAATAAAAATATGCATTGTGAAAATTAAGAATTCTTTTGTGCAGGTTGCGAATGACTAAGACTAATCCATAGAACACCCTATTCCCTTGAAGATAGTAGGAATTCAAAATTGGATATAATGCAATTTTATGCCTCAAGAAAAAGGGGAAAGTAGTATGTGAGAATTAAAAGGCACATGGATATTGATTAATTATTGGACTTTTCAGGCAAGTCTAGAGTTATTGCTTTAATCCAGATGGGGGATGGGCTACCCGAAAATGATTATACATATTGTAGGCTACTTTTATTTCAATAGTTAAAAGATAAAAATATAGATTAATAATTTGGTGGGTTTGGTATATGGGGTTTTATATAGCAAGCGCATAGAATGGGAGAGTGGTGATTTCTCATGAGCAAAAATATATAGGTCCAAAGGGAGGTTCGATGGTTCTTAAAAATTAGATAAAAAACAATGATAACAATGTGATAAGTTGATTTATCTTATACTCCCTCCCCGTGGAGCTGGAGGTAAAATGCTCTATTTTCTTGGGTTGTCTTTTACTTTCCCTACATGGTAGGCACTTTTGGCATCGGTAGAATCCTTTCAAATTTGGAAAGAGTCTAATATTTTTAGGTGGATCTACCACATTATGTACTAAATTATTTCTTAATGTAGGGGCCTTGCGGTAAATAAATCTTGGTCTTGCTGGTAATTAATTCTTCAATGTCCTGTCCGACTTTAAAATAGGCCAATACTTTTTAAATATCTTCTCAACTTTCCTATATTGCCTATTAAACCCTGTCAGAAAGGCAAATTCAGTGTTGGATGTATTCCTTTGTTTCACCGTGAGGAGTGTGTTTCTCTCCATAATCTTAATATTTTCCTTAAGTTTCTCAAATTCTTTTTTCTTGTAACCTTTCTCCACAAACCGGTTTACAACGATATCTACCTGCCTGTCATAGTCTTCTTCTTGGTTACAGTTTCTTCTTAACCTCATTAATTGTCCCTTTGGGACATTGCTGATCCACTTTGGGTGGTGGCAGCTTTTTGTGGGAATGTATCCATTCTTGTCGGTCTGTTTAAAGTATGTTCTAGTGTATAATGTTCCATATTTCTTGAATATTTGCAAGTCCAGGGAGTTGATACTCTCTCTATCCCAAGCGCCTAAGAAGGTAATACCATATATGTTGCAATGAATTGCATCTAAAAACTCTTTAAATTCAATTTCAGTGCCTCTCCAGATTAAAATGATATCATCAATGTATCTTTTATAAAATCTCAATTTGGACCTGGGTGTACTGTAGATTTGCTCCTCTTCCCATTTGTTCATAAAAACATTTGCCACACTTGGGGCATATTTAGCCCCCATGGCTACACCTTTCTTTTGAAGATAAAATTGCCCGTTATACCAAAAGTAATTGTTACTCATGGCCAGATTCAGTCCTTCTACGAGGAACTGGATCTGTTCCTGCTTGAGATTCGTGAAGTTCTGTAGAGCCCATTCTGCAGCCTCCAAACCATCTTTTTGTACTATGTTCGTATAGAGGGCGCTAACATCTATAGTGACAAGTAGAACTTCTTCAGTTACCTCAATATCTTTTAATTCTTCAATTAACTGCGCACTATCCCTTAGATATAATTTCTTCTGGTGAACAGTCGGTTGAAGGTACTTGTCCAGGTATTCCCCTAGTCTAGAGAAAAGGGAATCTATCCCACTAATAATGGGTCTCCCAGGTGGTCTCGTTTGAGTTTTGTGGACTTTTGGCAGATAGTAGATCACTGGTGTTTTTGCTGATTCCGGTCCCAAATATCTCGCTTCCTTCTTAGTTAAAAATCCTTTTTCTTTCCCTTTATTAATATATGTTCTAAGCCGTTTTTCATATTTTTTCTTTGGATTTTGTTTCAACTTTTCATACGTGCCAATTTCATTCAATAAATTTTCCATTTCAGTTTCGTAGTCTCTCTTGTTCAGGATAACAAATCCTCCCCCTTTATCCGCTGGCCTGATCACATTTTTTTTCTTTTCCAGATCATTAATAATTTTCTACATCTCCTTTCCCTTACTCCGATGAATCTTTAGTTTTTTTCAAATCTTCCTCCACCACTTTTTTAAACACCTCCAAACTATCATTTCTGGGACATTTAGGATTGAACGTGGAGTTATTGTTGAGCAATGTGTGTGTATATTCCGTGACTGAAGCATTAGTGTTCTTGTCATTTTTGTTGGCATAAAATTTTTTGAGATTCAGTTTGCATATGAATTTTTGTAAGTCGATATAGACTTCAAATTTGTCAAGATATTTATCTGGTGCATATTTGAGTCCAAGATCTAGTATTTCTAGTTCTTATTTACTGAATTCTACATCGCTTAATTTAAAAATCCCGGCTCCCACTATTCTCTTATTTTTGTTGGTCCCCCCTCGTTTTCCCCTCCTACGTTTCCTTCTTCCCAATCTTCTTGTCTGTTGGATGCCACTGGTCCATACCCTCTTCTTCCTCTCTGGGCCCCCCAAAGGCTACAGAGAAGATGCCTGGTACCACAAAAGACCCTACTATCCACTCCAGAGGGAAGTCTCTTGGGGTCCCCAAAGAGGAAAAAGAGGGTATTGACCAGTGACATCCAACAGACAAGAAGATTGGGAAGAAGGAAACGTAGGAGGGGCAAACAAGGGGGCAAAAAAAGAAGAAGAGAATAGTGGGAGCCGGGATTTTTAGCTTAAGCGATGTAGAATTCAGTAAATAAGAACTAGAAATACTAGATCTTGGACTCAAATATGCACCAGATAAATATCTTGACAAATTTGAAGTCTATATCGACTTACAAAAATTCATACACAAACTGAATCTCAAAGAATTTTATGCCAACAACAATAACAAAAACACTAATGCTTCAGTCACGGAATACACACACACATCGCTCAAGAATAACTTCACGTTCAATCCTAAATGTCCCGGAAATGATAGTTTGGAGGTGTTTAAAAAAATGGTGGAGGAAGATTTTAAAAAACTAAAGATTCATCGGAGTAAGGGAAAGGAGATGTAGAAAATTATTAATGATCTGGAAAAGAAGAAAAACTTTGTGATCAGGCCAGCGGATAAAGGGGGAGGATTAGTTATCCTGAACAAGAGAGACTACAAAACTGAAATGGAAAAAAGGGATTTTTTGTATAAC
>BLSH010548018.1:346643-368585 GCA_018402905.1 Glandirana rugosa
TCTGAGAGGCTCGCTGTAAAGGGGCTATTTTAGGGAGGGTCTGGTTGTCCGGTTTTTGCGGTCTTTTCTACGGTCCACACGAGATTATCACCTCAATCTTCTCTGTGTATAGTAACACGGGTCACGGGAAGGGTTGGTCCAGATACGCATCCACTGACGAAGACCGCAATAGTGTGGGATCAGTTAATAACTAAAGGGTCAAAGAAAAAGTTCAAGCGTGAGGAATACGGTGACGGACGAGACCTTGACTGGGGCCGAACAATAAGCTGGTGCGAAGACGGATGGCTAAAACATTGGTCAAATAACAGTCCAGGGTCAGTTCCAGATCAGGCAGAAGTATGTACAAAATCGGTAGGCAGAAGCGTGGTCGAATAACAAGCCGGGGTCAGTTCCAGAGCAGGCAGTGGCATAAGGAGTGCGAACTTGAAAAAGAAACTGGGAAATCAATAATTGACTAGGGTGTGATAACGCCAGAAGCAGTCACCTACGCATAGACCTGGTTGGGAAGGGCACTGGGCACAATGATATGTGTCTCTTCTAACTCCACTATTAGAGCACACCTGGCATCTTTTCTGGCGTTTTTGGCCTGTTGGTCTGGGAGGGATTTTATCGGGGAAATGTCGCTCGGAGAGTCTACTACAGACATCGGTTCTAATATTTTCTGGTGGGCCATTGGGGTATAAAAGTGTCGTGATGATATCCTCTTGGTAGCCAAGGAATGGTTTGGGGTTTATGGTGGATTTGCGATATATGACATACGTATTATATATGGCCAAATGAAAAAAATAGAGGGCAACTTTTTTATACCAGTGGTATGTTCTTCTGTTTGGTAAATAGGGCTCCAACATTTGATCATTTAGATCGACTCCTCCCATTTACAGGTTGTAATCATGGATACAAATGGGTTTCTGTATTGGGCCATTTCTTCTGGGGATCTCTACCAGTGCATCGTTGTGGATAGATGATAGCATGTACACATCTCTTGGGTCCCTCCACTTCACAGCCAGAATCTCCTCATTCTGCAGACTCGCCGTCTCTCCTTTTCTAAGCCTCATGTTCACTAGACTTTGAGGAAAGCCCACCCAATTCTTTCTGGCTGTGCTACAAGCTGTTGTACTCTTCCTGTAGAGGTTCTGGAACAGGGGTAGACTGGTGTAAAAATTATCCACATACAGGTGGTAGCCTTTGTCCAGGAGGGGGTAGATTAGTTGCCAAACAATTTTACCGCTTGTACCTAAATATTCCGGGCAATTGGGGGGATTCAGCTGGGAGTCCTTCCCTTCATATACTCTGAAGGCGTAAACCTACCCCGTGGTTCGGTCACACAATTTGTAGACTTTCACTTCATAGCGGGCCCTTTTGCTGGGTATAAATTGTTTTATTCCCAGCCTGTCGGAAAATTTCACCAGGGATTCGTCAACACATATATATGCTAGTCCGGGGTAAATAATTGGAATATTTCTGTAAAATAATTTAGAATTGGTCGAATCTTATAAAGCCGGTCATAATTTGGGGCATTTCGGGGAGGGCACTGGGTATTGTCATTGAAATGTAGAAATCTCATAATCATGTAAAATCTTATGGATGAGAAGACCGGCATGTGGTAGATGGGGCGGGTGGACCAGTAGGAGCAGAGTTCAATTTTGTTGTTAAGTGCCATGCAGAACGTGAGGCCCAAAAAAGTTTTGAATTCTGCCACCGTTATATCTCTCCACTCAAAGGGACGGGAATAATAGGAGTTAGAATTAGCTTGCATAAATTGGCGTGCATATAGGTTGCACTAGGCAACAATGGATCGCAGCATATCCTCAGTAAAAACCAATTCAAAAAAATGAATGGGCAAAAATTTTTGTGTGTCCACCTGGACTCCTGGTTGGGCAGTAAAAGGGGGAATACTAGCTTCTCCTGAATTAGGAGGAAGCCACAAGGGGTGCTGGAGTGAGTAGGGAAGGCTGGCATGGGATCTCACCCTTTGGGGCTGAGGTACAGCGGTGCTGGGGGATGGCACTGGGGTGCTGGGGGGTGGCACTGGGGTGCTGAGGGATAGCACAGTGGTGCTGGTGGATGGCACTGGGGTGCAGGTGGATGGCACAGTGGTGCTGGCGGATGGTATTGCCTCCTCAACAACGCGCCTTTGTCTGGCGGGCGGACAATATTCCTTGTCTGAGTCCAGCTCTGATTCGCTACATGAGACGGGTTCATAGGCCATATCAGACTCAGGCTCAGACTCCGACTCTGGAACCTGCAGGAGAGAGCTCCCCGTTGCTCTCATCGGCCGCAAGAATATTGTAGGCCTCCTCAGCAGAAAAAGATTGTTTTGCCATTGTTGCAGCACTAATTGGCACTGATGACACTTTATGACACTGACAGGTGGCACTGATGATGTGTGGCACTGATGACAGGTCAGGTTGCACTGACACGTGGCACTAATGACAGGTCAGGTGGGACTGATGACAGGTCAGGTGGAACTTTATGAAATGTGGCACTGATTACACTTGATGGCACTGACAGGTGGCACCGATGTGTGGCACTGACACGTGGCACTGATGACAGGTCAGGTGGCACTGACACGTGGCACTGATGACAGGTCAGGAGGCACTGATGACAGGTCAAGTGGCACTTTATGACACATAGCACTGATGACACTTTGATGACGTCACACTTGATGCCACTGATAGGTGGCACTGATGATATGTGGCACTGACCGGTGGTACTGATACGTGGCACTGACACGTGGCACTGATGACAGGTCAGGTGGCACTGACACGTGGCACTAATGACAGGTCAGGTGGAACTTTGACATATGGCACTGATGACACTTGATGGCACTGACAGGTGGCACCGAAAGTGGCACTGACACATGGTACTGATGACAGGTCAGGTGGCACTGACACGTGGTACTGATGACAGGTCAGGTGGCACTGACACATGGCACTGATGACAGGTCAGGAGGCACTGACACATAGCACTGATGACACTTTGATATGTGACACTTGATGGCAATGATAGGTGGCACTGATGATATGTGGCACTATGATGGGCAGTTTTATTGGCACGTTTATAAAATCCACTCACTGTAACTCACAGAAGACGGCACAGATCTCTCTCTCTCTCTCCTCACACAGCGGTGTCTGTGTGAGGAGAGAAGGCAGGCAACGAAGGATGATCTCATATGTTTACATTTGAGATCAGCTTTCGTTGGACCCGCTGATCGTATGGTGAACCGCCACTGTTGCTGGCCGTTTACCTCGATCTGTGATTGGCTGTGTCCAGGGGACACAGCGAGCACAGATTTTGCCTTGTGCGCGCCCGCAATTGCAGGCTTGGAGCGCGCGAAGGGGCGGACGTCCATGGACGTCCATCCGGAAATTGGGATCCGCGCTGTAGCCGTCTTTCGGCTATAGCACGGATCTGTACAGGTTAATGTGAAAAGAGGAAACCACCTTCGGTAGAAACGAAGGAGATGGGCGCAGCACCGCCTTGTCCTTATGCAGGACCAAGTAGGGAGACCTACAAGACAAAGACGCCAACTCAGACACCTGCCTGGCGAATGTGATGACCACCAAAAAGGCCACCTTTTGCAAGAGCAACAGCAAAGAAATGTCTCTGATCTTTTCATATGGCGGCTTCTGCAAGCCCCCAAGGGCGACTGCACCTGAGGGGCCACGTGACGTACCCCCTGTACAAACGTATGAATCAAACAGTGCGTCACTAACGGATGCTGGAAAAGAATCGCTAGGGCAGAAATCTGTCCCTTGAGGGTACTCAATGGCAGTTTTTGATCCAGGCCTTGCTGAAGAAAGGCCAGCACACGAGCCACTGAAAAGGAACAGGGGTTCCACCACCCAGCCTCGCACCAAGCAATACAAGCCTTCCAGCTGCGGTGATAAATCTTGCGTGATGTGGACTTACGTGCCTTAAGCAAGGTGGGGATCACTGACTCAGAGACCCCCCTATCCCTCAATACCTGGGATTCAATAGCCAGGCTGTCAAAGCCAGCGAGTGTAAAGCAGGGTGCAGGATGGGCCCCTGCGACAGCAGATCTTTGCGTAGCGGAAGCCGCCAGGGAACATCCCTTACCAACCGTACCGAGGCTAATCCGGAGCCACCAGGATAGCTGGAATCCCCTCCACTTCTATCCTGTGCAACAGGCGTGGAAGAAGCTTGAGAGGAGGGAAGGCATAAAGGAGCCGATACCGAGACCATGGAATAACAAGGGTGTCCACGGCGTCCGCCAATGGATCCCTTGCCTTGCACACAAAGGTTCGCACCTTGCGATTGAACCGGGACGCCAGCAGGTCCACGTCTGGCGTGCCCCACCTCTGGCAGATCTGACGGAACACTTCTGGATGTAGTGACCACTCTCCCTGATCCAGAGTCTGGCGACTGAGAAAGTCCGCCTGCCAATTTTCTACGCCTGGAATGTAAACGGCGGAGAAGGCCGGCACATGAAGCTCTGCCCACCTCAAGATGTGGCCAGCTTCCGCGGCTGCTGCCACACTCTTTGTGCCGCCCTGATGGTTTACATACGCCACCGCCGTGGCGTTGTCCGACTGCACCCGAACCGGTCCACTCCGATCAATGGGAGAGAGACAGCCTGATAGCCCGCAGTTCCAGCACGTTGATCGGTAGGCGGGACTCCTCCGATGACCATCAGCCCTGGGCAGACAACCGCCCCAGGACTCCTCCCCAGCCCGCTAGGCTGGCGTCGGTCGTGACAATCGACCACTCCAGGGGAAGAAACGACTTCCCCAGACTCAATGCCGGGGCCTGTAGCCACCAGGCAAGAGCCCCCCTGGTCTGATGATCCAACCTGATCATCCGATCCAGAGACAACGGAGACTTGTCCCACTGCAACAGAATCGCCCACTGCAGGAGCCGGGTGTGACTCTGGGCATACGGTACCGCCTCGAAGGCCGACACCATGAGCCCCTACACCTGCATGCAAAAATGTAAGGAAGACCACCATCGTGACAGCAGAGCCCATACCACAGATTGCAGCATCAGCAACTTGGCCGGAGGCAAGAACACCCTCGCCTGCTCTGTGTCCAGTATCAGGCCCAGATATTCTAGGCGGCGCAATGGGACCAGCGTCGACTTCTGGAGGTTGATCAACCAAAGTCCCGCAGGGAGGCCAGGGTGATCGAGACGCTGTCCTCCAGGGCAGGAGTCGACTCCACCCTCAGGAGCAGATCATCTAGATAAGCCACCACAGCAATGCCTCTCTGCCTCAGCAGAGCCAGCACCGGAGCCAACAGCTTGGTGAAGACTCGCGGAGGCTAGGCCGAAGGGGAGAGCCACAAATTGGTAGCGGAGGTCCCCCACCGCGAAACGCAGGAAACGCTGATGCCGAACACAAAAGGGAATGTGGAGGTACGCGTCCCTGATGTCCAGAGAAGCCAGGAAATCCCCCGGGCGCAGTGTGGCCACGACAGAATGGACTGACTCCATCTGGAATTTGCACGCCTTCACAAAGTGATTGAGCGCCTTTAGGTCCAGAACCGGCCTGACTCCATCCTTCTTTGGAACCACAAAGAGGTTGGAATAAAACCCGTGGAACCATTCCGCGGGAGGGACTGGGACAATCACTCCCTGCTCGAACAGAGCCTGGACAGCCCCAAACAGAGCTTGCCGACGCCCCGGAGGGAGTCTCAGATTTGAGGGGAAGAACCTGTCCGGGGGCAGGGTACAGAACTCTATCTTGTACCCTGACGACACCATCTCTCCCACCCAAAGATCCGAGATGCGGGCGGCCCACCGGGCCGCGAACCCCAGAAGCCGAGCCCCCACCCGAACGTCGGGCGGGGGCAACCCATCATGCGGAGGCGGGCTTCTCCTCCGCCTTCCCGGACTTGCGCTGCCAGGGACGCGCTTTTGGTTCCCTGCTGCTGTCTTGCTGGACTGAGTACCCGCGCCCGCTGCACCGGGCGCACGTAAAAAACGCTTCTGGGTAGAGAAAGAGGGACCCCGTTTTCGGTGTTGCTCCAGCCGATTGGGTTCCGGAAGGAAAGTACTCTTCCCCCTGTGAAATCCTTAATGATCTCATCCAGGGAAGAAACGGCAGGTCCGTGAGGCCTTTTTTCGACGCATGGTTGTCCAACCAGCACCTCAGCCACAGCAGCCGTCTAATGATGACCCACAAAACTGCTAGTTTAGACAGCATGGGAGCTACGTCCAAGGTCGTGTCGCAGAGGTATCTGAGACCCTGCGCCAGCTGGTCAGCCAGCTGCACCGACTCCGAAGGAACCACGAGGTCCCCCAAATCCTTGTGCAACACTGTCGCCCACTCCGTGAGCGACTGCGCCACCCTCGCTGACGCCAGTACCAGCCGCATGGCCGCCCCCACCACCAGGAACATAGCCTTGGACAACGCCTCCGTCGGCTGGATTTTTAAATTATGGAGAACCCTCCATCAGGATAGTGATAGCCTTGTTCAGGCAGGCCACCGGTGGGTCTACCACGGGGGACACCCATTTCTGCAACAAGCTATCCTCAAAAGGATAGCGCACAGAAAAGCGTTTTGGTAATGCGAACAAATTCTGAGGACGCTGCCACTCCTAGTAGACAAACTGATCAAAATATGGCACATAAGGGAAAACCTTAGGGGCCCGAGCTGGCCTATGGGACCCAAAGGCGTAAGCCACCTCCTGCGACGTCCCAGCCTGGCCCAAACGCAGCGTCTTGCAGGCGGCAGCTACCAGGGAGCCCACCAACACCTTTTCCCGTGCTACGGTGGCCCCCTGCTCCTCCTCACTGTCAGAAGGGTCCAATTCCCAATTACCACATAACCCCCTTCTGGCTCCGAATCCACCTCAGAGGATGGGGGAGGGGTGGACGCTTCTTTACTACCCCCCTACCACGGACCGGTTCCAACCAGGCAAGAAATTCCTCCAAAATTGAAGTTAGCTTGTCCAGTGGGACTACAGGTCCCAGCGCCGCCGGAGCCTATGCGGAGACTTCCAGGACAGACACTCCCGGTTCAGCCGCCACTGCGCCACCCCCTGGAACACTTGTGAGGCCTACAGGCTGCATGCCTGCCACAAGGCCATCCCTCAGCTGCCCCCGCACAGCGGCCCGGAAATGCACAGGAGGACCCGCACTGCGCCGCTACCAGCACCCCAGGGAGAAGCCAGCTATACTTGCTTTAAAGTCTGCTGTATCTGCCTCACTGCTGCTGGGAGCTCCCCCACACGTGCCAACCACGCCGTCCAGAATGAGGAAACGGTGCCAAAGCACATGCGATTTTCACATCAGGAGACCAACCAAAAATGGCCGCCGAGCGATCACTAGAGGCCCAAACCACCACAAAATGGCCGCGATTCCGGCAAAATGGAGGCCGGCCCCGAAGAAATGGCGGCCATTGCCACATGGCCGGGGGACCCAGGATAGCAGCAACAGAGGCGGGATGTGGCGGGGGAGGGGGGGGAAAGGTGAGAGGGACGACCAGAACCACCTACACCCAGACGGGGGGTCACCCGCCAGCCCCCCTCCGCCCCCTTGAGGGGGGAGGGGTTAGCGTACTCACCCTTCCAGACGGGCACAGCGGGTAGCCACCTGAGACAGACCTGCCTCCCCTACAGATAGGGAGGGAGCTGCCGGCCATGCGACACCTCGACGTGAGCCGCAGCCCGGTCAATCGGAACGGAACGGGGCCCAATGCGGCCAACCCCACAAGCAGCTAAGGGACATCTCGCATCCGTCGGCCGCGCTGGGGAGACTACCTGGACCTAAAGATCTCCAGCCTGTTACCCAGCTGGCTGCTTGATTGCATTCTTCATTAGATAGCTTGAGCAAAAACAAAAAATTGGGGAACCACAGATCCCATCAGGGAGTCAGGTCCTACTCCTTGCACTAGGCAGATAAAACTGAAGTGCTAGCAAGGCAGAGGGGGTTATGCAGAGTGAGGACTGCCCCCTGGGAGGGGCTAGCTTGCTTTTTTGTCTGAACTATGCTCTGTCTAGTCTACTCCTGATAAAAGGTACATACCTAACATGTCAAGATTAAGAGGCTGCGTCCGTCAATGAAAAATCCTATTTTCTTTCAAATAATGTTCAAACGTGAAATTGTCCCACCATACTTTAATCTGCTTTTCTAAGACATTTTCCAACATTTTAAATGTGGTGGAGTGATCAATTGCCTGTTCACTTATATTATCATCATTCGGAAAAATAGCTTTTTGTCTGAACTATGTTCTGCCTAGTCTACTTCTGGTAAAAGGCGCATACCCACATGTCAAGAATAAGTGTCTGCGTCCATCAATGAACGAAAGAGATAAGAGGCTGCGTCCGTCAATGAACGAAAGAGAAAATGGGATTTTTATACTCACCGTAAAATCCATTTCTCAGAGTTCATCGACGTACACAGTGCCTCCTTCATCTTGACCAATGGGTTATATCTCCTCTGCAGGAGTAGGACTATACAGAACATAAAACTTGGCTACGCCCCATGGGTCGTCCTCAGTCCATATATAACTCCCTCTCTGTTCCAGGTACTCAGTTTAGTAGCAAGCAGTATTAGAAGTATTAAAACAGTGTTGTCGATGAACTTGGAGAAATGGATTTTACGGTGAGCACAAAAATCCCATTTTCTCCTTCGTTCATCGACGGACACAGCGCCTCCTTAATCTTGACCAGTGGGACATCCCAAAGCAGTGTCAAAACAAAATGAGGAGTGGGGAAAACAACCCAAGGCTAACCACAAGAGCCCTAACCAGGACACAGGAGCCTTAACCGGGTCACAGGAGCCCCATCTGAAAAAATAAAAATTTTGAACGAAAAACACCCCTCAAGAGGGAACAGCCCCTCTCAAACAGCAGCCTGCAAAACCTTGCGGCCAAAAGAAGCATCCGCAGATGCAAGAATATCTACTTTGTAGAATTTGGTGAAAGTATGCACCGTCAGGCGGGGCGTGGCTGGATGTAGACCGGGAAGGACGTGCGGCTAAGTATCTCTGGGGCTCCACTGACATCCTTATTGCCATCCTGCCTATAAGAGCCCAATTCCAGGGACAAAAATCCTCCGAATGACCCTCTAATCATCCGGGCACACATCGCAATGCCATCCAAGCGCTTGGTCGCAGCAGCTCCTGTGGTCTGCGTGGCGGCCTCCTCGCTGGCCTCGTGCACGGACGCCATTTTAGAACAGGTGCGTGAGTTGACTGCACAAGCGGGCAGGGCGGACATAGCTGCAGCACCCAGTCCTCCTTCTCTCCAGGTGCAGGCGAGTGATACAGCAGCCATTCTGGCGGCGATTGAGCAAAGCAAAGCATCAGTAATGAGCCGTATAGACTACTACTTAGCGACTGAGTGTACATTTATTAGAGCTGACTTGGACAAAATAAGGGGGAGACTGAGGACCGGATCTCTGCCACAGAGGACATAACTGCGCAACATGCTGGATCCCTGTTGGCCTTACAACGCAGGCGCTGGTGACTAGAGCAAATGATGCCCAGAACCGGATGCGCCGGAACAACATTCGGGTGCTGGGACTGCTGGAGGGGGCCGAGGGAGAACGCCTTCTTCAAGTCCCTGCTGAATCTGCAGGAGGTCTCCCCCACCTATGTTGTGGAAAGGGCGCACCGGGTACCGACAGGCCGCAAGGTGGTGGGGGCCTCTCCAAGACCCTTTCTGGTAAAGTTTCTGAACTATAGGGATCGGGACAGAATCCGACGTGAGGCACGGAAGCACCCCACGCTCCCCTATGAACACACTGGAGGGTCAGAGAGCGGGATATAAAATATTCTATGCTTTACCACAGTCGGCTGCGGGTCCAACATGGGGGATCTGTGAAGTTCTTTGAATCGCCAGAAGACGCAGATGCCTGGCTCCTTTACAATAAGGCCCTTCTGAATGGGAGGGTTCCTAGCTCCCGGAAGGAATGTTTGCACTTTGAATTGTATGGGATGCTCTGCCCTGGTTATGGTAAGGTGCTAATCCTGTCCTAGGCACTCTTCATCCTTGATACCTAAATTAGTTGCCTTTGGTTTGAAAAGAAAGCCCCTTCTCTAACTGCTGGCGGACGATGGCTGCCGTATCCTTGTATTGCACTGGGCCCTGCCATGTTTATTGAGGCTCCGGACCCCCTCAGGTCAAGAGTTATTTACTGATACAACACTAAGTTCCCAAGACTGCGCGGTTGGGCACCCCTCAACTTCGCCTTCTGTTATAGGCTGGAACCTATTTAGGGTTCCCCTGAACGGTGCCTCAAGTAG
Organism: Glandirana rugosa; assembly: GCA_018402905.1. Lineage (NCBI taxonomy): Eukaryota > Metazoa > Chordata > Amphibia > Anura > Ranidae > Glandirana > Glandirana rugosa. Next base: position 356,853 of record BLSH010548018.1, read on the forward strand.
GCAAATAGTGATCTTCGTTTTGGGGTAAAACTGCTACGGTGACTGTTGGGGTTATGCCATGCAGTAAGGAGTTAGTCCACTGTTGGACCTTATTTTTTGTTTTTTTTTGTTGTTTATCTGCTCGAGCAATGGCTGACATTTTTAAAAGGTGTGCGGTGCCGGGCCTTTCGCCTGTCCCTAGGTTCGCACATGCCTTTATGGTTCCTACACTGGGATGGCACATCGGACCTCTTTGATGGGATTGGAGGTGAAGATTATCTCCTGGAACATTAGAGGACTTAATGATAGGATAAAACGAGCTTTACTCTTTAAATATTTGCAGACACACAAGCCACATATTTTGTTTCTCCAGGAGACCCATTTGTTGGGCAGTAGGATTCTTGCCCTTAGAAGGGCGTGGGTTAAACAGGGCTTTCATGCCACCTACTCCTCCTATGCGAGGGGGGTCACAATATTACTGAACAAATCATTGCCCTGCTCAGTTTAATGGGTCCTTACGGATCCGGGTGGGAGATATGTCATATTAATTATTGAAATGTATTCCCAGCGTTCGGCCTTGGTAAATGTATATGTTCCTCCTCCGTTTGATTCCGCTATCCTGTATGCTGTGACAGCTGACATAGCCCCCTTCCAACCCCACAATCTGATTGTGGGGAGAGATTTCAATGCTATCTTGGACTCCAAATTAGACAAGTCCAACCCCGATAGGACCACCTCGGCGGATCTTATAGACTGGGCAGACACATTGGGTCTCACTCAGCTTTGGAGGTGGAAGCATCCGGAGGACAGAACCTATTCCTATGTATCTTCATTGTATAGATCCGGTTTTCGGATAGATTTGGTGTTTGGTACTAACTCTGTGCTGTCCCGCGTGCGGGCGGCATTGTCAGGACCTGGGATTGAACCTGGGACTTCTTCCGTGTCTGGCATTGGTCCTTCTCACTGAGCTATCTGAGATGCTGGACAGCTCCCTGCCTGATCTGTTGGATATTCTGCCTGGTCCATTAGACAACCCTGTCTTATGTCTTGATTGCTGGTGAACCTTGAACTTCTTGCTCCTCCCATGAACTTCCTTTATAAGCCTTGTCTCTGCACTTCCTCTTTGCCAGGTTATTGTGCTTTCTTAGCCAGTGCCTTGCTTTGTCTTCCCTGCTGTTGTCCGGATTTGCTACTATTCGTTATTGACCCTTGGCTTGTTCCACGACTACTCTACTGCCTGATCCCAACCTGCAACTACTCGTTACCGACCTTTTGGCTTGATTACTGACCACGCTCCCGTCTGATCCTTATCTGCTCATCCACTACTGGACCCCGGTTTGCTAACACCCTGGTGGGGCAATCCTGAGGACCGCGACCTGGTACTGACACGCAGCTAAGTCCATCTCCACCATCAGGAGCTCTGGTGAACACCGGTCGGTACTTAGATTCCGCATCTCAGGTGAGCCTGTGTCATCTGCCAGGGTGACTACGAAACTGCTATAGCAACTGGTCTTCGAGCTTGACGCTTGATCCTGACAGGCATCCTACCTCCCGACTGGTATTTCAGACCACTCTCCCCTGGAGCTTGGCTTGGTTCTGGGCCCGGGCCATGGGTCGGGATGTTGGAGGCGCGCTGGATAAATGATCCGCAGGTACAGGAGTTAATTGCCCCCAAACCTGTGGAGTTTTGGCAGATTAATGAGAGCTTGGCTCCACTTGGGACGGTGTGGGAGGCTGGGAAGGCCCATGCCAGGGGGGAATATATCTCCTCTATCAGGCAGTGAGGTTGGACTATGCCGAGCAGACCACCCAACTGGAGCAGCAGGAGTCGGAAGCCCAGGACCAGTTTACTGCGGCACCGACGCTGGATAGCTATTCGGCGCTGGCGCAGGCACGAAGGGCCCTTAAACTCCACTATACGTCTCTGGTCCATTCTGACTCCAAGAAGTTTTCAGCTAGTCTATTTGAGTTAGGCGATAAAAATGGCAAGTTGCTCGCCAATCCGGTTGCCGAACCGGTCCTCCAGACCAATATACCCAGGATTAGGTCCCCGGCTGGGGACATACTTACCGATGCTGAGGAAATTTTAACAGCATTTTACGATTATTATGCACAGCTGTATGATGATCCCTCTTCTGAGTTAGATGGCTCCCTCCTGGAGGAACTAGGGGAATTACAGTTGCCTACCCTCTCTGAAGAAGATAGGGACGCTTTGGATAGGCCCGTATCATGCCAGGAGATAGAAGATGCTATATTTGCCCTCCCTAACAATAAATCCCCAGGCCCTGATGGGTTGCCTGGAGAGTGGTACAAGACTCACGCCGCCCTACTAGCCCCGAAATTGGCTAAAGTCTTCTCGCACAGCTTTGAAGCTGGAAAACTCCCAGATACTATGTATCATGCCCACATCACATTAATACCCAAGCCGGATAAGGAGCTAACCACATGCTCGTCATATAGGCCCATTTCTTTATTAAATTGTGACCTTAAGGTATTGACAAAGGTTCTGGCAACCAGGTTGATGAAGCTGTTACCTTCCCTGATCAATATTGACCAGACAGGCTTTATGCCTGGTAAGTCTACAGATGTTAACCTCAGATGGGTCTTCACGCATATCCAGCTTCCAGCAGAGGGCAGCGCCTCCAGGGTTTTGGTGGCGCTAGATATCGAAAAAGTGTTTGACACAGTTCGGTGGTCATTTATGCAGAAAGTCCTTGAGCCTTTTGGTTTTGGGCCTAACTTTAGGAAATGGATTAGCTTGCTATATCAGGCCCCATAGGCCTGCATTCGGCTTGGCGGCAGGCTCTCGTCCCCTTTTGCATAAGGAGGGGCATGAGGCAGGGGTGCCCCCTCTCCCCGGCACTCTTCGCCCTGGCTATGGAGCCACTGGCGGAGGCGTTAAGGAGAGCCGAGGAAGTGAGTGGTGTTCGTGTGGGTGCTGTGACAGAAAAATTAGCACTCTACGCGGACGACTTAATCCTTTTCTTGCGGGATCCGGGCCCTTTGCTGTCCACAGCATTGCGAATCCTTGATCGATTTGCGGCACTGTTGGGCTTCGCACCAACTGGGGGAAATCCCATATCCTACCGATAGACTCTGGGGCGCGCAGTGTAGCGAGCTCTGATATCCAATGGGCAACCACTATTGAATACCAGGGGATAGTTATTTCACCCAATGTCCAGGACTTTGTTCAACTTAATCTGACACTGACCCTACAGTGGTGCAAACAGCGACTAAGGGCCTGGGCGAACCTCCCCCTGTCACTGGTGGGTAGAAATAATCTAGTTAAAATGAAGTTTTTGCCGGTGTTGCTGTATCAGCTGCGGCATGCCCTAGTTTGGATCCCAAAAAGGGTTTTTCAGCAATTAGATTCCCTAATCACCAATTTTTTCTGGCAAACCAGCACGGCCCGGTTTAGTAAAAAGGCTCTATGCCGCCCATGGACTCAAGGTGGTCTGGCGTGCCCAGATTTCTATTCATATTATCTAGCTGCCCTCCTTATGCACGCACATGGCTGGTTAGTCTCAGATGACACAAACTCGCCGGTGGTCCTTGAGGCGTATCTGGGCTCCTTTATAGCTCTCTGCAACCTGCCATACAGGGGCAGGGGGTTCTACCCTACCCACTGACCCAGGCCATGCGGGCGGTAGTCAAGGCATGGCATCTTGTCCTATTTAAACCTAATCTTGCGAGAGCCAAATGGTCCCCGGATACGCCGTTGTGGTTTAACCCCTGGCTGCAGGAATTTGGATCCCTACCGGACCCGGGCCTGTGGGCGGGCAAGGGAATTAAGTATTTGTGTGATATAAATGATGGGTCAGGACTGATTACTTTTGACAGACTAAAGGATAGGTTCCAACTTCCAAACTCCTTTTTCTTTCGGTTCCTGCAGCTCTGCCACACCTATGCGTCCCAATTTGGAGCCTCACTTATCCGTATGGAATGGGATGACTTGGAGTCTCTACTGTGGGACCCTGAGCTCACAAAGCCACTATCACAGATTTACAGAGCTCTTCTTCCCACCATCCAGGTTGGTATGGAGGGGTTACAAGAGCGCTGGCGGGCGGAGGTGACAGACCTGGATGCAAAGAACTGGGAAGACATGTGGGACGACTCACTACGGGCCCTGATAGCGAGGAGGGACAAACTGATCCAATTTAAATTTTACATTGGTGCTATTATACCTCTCAATGTTTACATCGTATATATACCCCTCTGTTGGGACGGGCTGCTGGAGATGAGGTGACACCACTGCTAGTTTCATTCATATTTGGGAGTGCCCCATGATCCAACAATATTGGAGCAGCATTACTCGATTCATTCAGGAACTTACCACTATTGCTACCCCGACTACTGTCAGGGTGTGTCTTTTGGGGCTGGTGGACTCGCTAGCCTGTTCCAAGGTCATGAGAACACTTTAGAGTAACCTTCTATTCTATGCCCGGAAAGCTATAGTGCTTAGGTGGAAGGATACTCACCCTCCCACTTTGGAAGCGTGGAAGCGCTTGGTTAATGTTGTGGCTCCACTGTATAAAGCTACATACTGCTCTAGGGGATGTCCTGGGAAGTTTGAAAAGGTCTGGCACTTGTGGACAGACGCAGATTCTACAGTAGATGCTCCAGATCCAGATAATTAGGCCTCACGGATGTCTCCTTCCAAGAGAATTATGCTATGAACAAGAAAGGTGACCCTCAGGGACCTGCTATATCCCGGACTTAATGGTAGATCCTTTCATGGATGGCCGGGGCGGTTGTGGGGTCGTGGTAACTGCACCATTTACTTATCCTTGAACTGTCCTTTTGTGCCAACCTGAGCAGTGGTTTTGTAGTTGTTGTAGATTAGGAGTTGTTAGTTGTTGTCTGTGTGTTATGTACTCTGGCCGGGGTATACCCAAAGGACATGTTTTTTAACAAATATATATCTTGCAATAAAAAGAATTAAAAAAAAAAAAAAAAAAGTATGCACCGACGACCAAGTGGCCGCCTCGCACACCTGTGAGACGGACGCTTGATGACGGAAGTCCCAAGAAGTACTAAGTGCCCGAGTAGGGTGCACCGTGACAGGGAACAGAGGAACCTGACCCTTAATAAAAATAGGCCTGAGTCACCGTCTGTCTGATCCATCTGGAGATGGTAGCTCAAGATGCAGCCAGCCCTTTCCTTGGTCCTTGTGTAACCACAAAAAGCGAGTCTGACCTCCGAAGGGACTCCGTGGCTGCCAGATACACCCGAATCGCACAAACTACATCCAAGGTATGCAAAGCAAATTCCTTAGGATGAGCTGGCTTGGGACACAAGGACAGCAGCACAATGTCCTAATTCAAATGCAAGTCCAAGACCACTTTAGGTAGGAACGATGGACAGGGACGAAGAACCACCTTGTCCCTGTGGACCACTAAATAAGGAGTACGACAAGATAATGCCTCCAACTCCGACACCCTACAGGCAGATGTAATAGCCGCCAAGAATGCCACCTTCTGGGACAATGAGGCAAGGGAATCTCCCGAATATTCTCGAATAGAGGTTTCTGGAGAACTGAGAGTACCAAGTTCAAATCCCATGGCGGACTCCTTGAATGAAAGTATGGGTGAGTGGCTAGGGGTCGCTGAAAGAAGATTGCCAAGGCAGACACCTGGCCCTTGATGGTACTCAAAGCCAACTTTTGCTCAACGCCCCGTTGAAGAAAGACCAAGATCCGAGCTATAGAAAAGGAGCGAGGATGAGCGCCAATCGACTCACACCAAGAAATGCACGCTTTCCACGTACAATGGTATATTTTGCTAGAAGTCGACTTCCTCGCCTTCAACATAGTAGGGATCACTGATCCAGACAAACCTCTATCCTTCAGTACCTGGCTTTCAATAGCTAAGCCATTAAAACCAGCGATTGTAAAGCAGGATGGAAGCCCAGCCCTTGGGATAACTGGTCCTCTCTGAGGCACAGCACCCAAGGGACGTTTACGGCCACCAGATTGATCAGAAGACGTTCGCCCTCGTTTCTTCGCAGGCACAGCAGAAGAAGAGGAAGGCGTTGACCCCGCAGTGGCACTAGGACGACTTTGGGGTCTACCAGAGGCACCCATGGCCTCGCCACAAACCTCGGTATCCTCCTGTGGAGCCAAACCTGCTGAAGGAGCTGCATGCAGGTCTGCACAAGTAGAACTGTCTTGAGGGTGCATGCCACCTGACCCAGAACTGTATGCAAGTCGGAAGAGAAAGCTGTCTGTGAGACAACAGCAGGTGAACCACAGCCTGGGGTTCCTGAAGTTTGTCCAGAGGAAGGACCCCCCTGGTCAGAATGAAAATCAGACCTAGGTAATCCAATTCCCTGGACAGGGAGAGGGGGGACCTTAGGTAGTCCAGACGTCACCTGAACCTTTGCAGGAATTCTATCTGCTCAAGGAGATTCAGGAACTAAACAACCTGAAATAGACAAACCTTGCCCCACTTTCTGGGAACCCCCAAAAGAATCATCTCGTGGATCCCCTTGACGCTCATGAAGGAGGTCCACAAGGCCAGAAGCCAGCGAAGATGTCCCCCCCACCCCAGTAATGGGCGAGGGCAGACCTTCATGTTTGAAGGGTCTTGTCTGTGGCACTGGGGAAGCCCACTCTAGGCTTACCAGACCAAGATTGCTTGGAACCCCCAGAGGAAGACTTGAAAGATCTCTTTCCCTTGTCTGCAGTCCCGGGGGCCCTAAATAATTTCTTATGGTCTGAGAAAGAAGGCCCACGTTTATGGGGCTCTTCCCTTTCTTAGACTGTGGCAGGAAGGTACTCTTCCCCCACGTGACACCCTTAATGATGTCATCCAGGGTAGCCCAAAATAAACAATCGCCTTGAAAGGGCAGATCAATGAGCGCTTTCTTAGAGGCTTGGTCTGCCGACCAATTCTTAAGCCCCAGCACGAGTCTAATCGCTACCGCTGAAACAAAGTTTTGACAGCAGGGGGGGGTGGCATACAAGGATACATCACATACAAACTACAGTCCTTGGACCAACTGGTCCGCAAGATCAACATAAGCAGCGGGAACCTGCTCATTCCCCAGACCTTGGCGCAAAAACTTGGACCATTCCTGTCAGTGTCTGAGACACCAGGGCCGAAGGTAGGATCGGTCGCATTGCCGAACCTGCCATAGTGAACATGCTACACGCCACAGACTCTGCTTTCCTATCGGCCGGGTCTTTAAGAGACGGGGAATCCCCTACTGGAATCATGGTTGCTTTATTCAACCTGGAGACAGGAGGGTCCACCATTGGTGAACTGGTCCATTTTTTAGAAGTGATTCCTCAAAGGGGTAACGTACTGCAAAACGTTTGGGGACCACAAATGGTTACTTTGGTTGTTCCCATTCTTTATAGGTAAACCTATCAAAATAAGGCAGATAAGGAAATAACTTTTGTGTACAAGGTGACTTATGCGTACCAAAAGCCATAGCCATGTCCGTGGCCATACCAGCCACATCCTCCATTTTTAAAGTCTCACACACCGCAGTAATAAGTGCGTCTACCAGCACATTTTCACTCACTGCTGTGACCGTGGGGGATTCATCCTCCCTATTGGATGGGTCAGGGAGCATAATATTAAGCCCCCCTGGACGGGCCACGTCCCCAGTGGCATCAGGCTGTGAATCAGATGAGGCAGACTGAGCCTTGCCTACATGCTACTTCCACCCGGAATACAAATGACTCTAGGACCGCCGTCACCGCAGCCATGGGAGGCTGGGGTTCTGAGGGACCTGCCCCCTCCACGAGGGGTCAGTGGGGAAGATGTGACCCTGAGGCTCCATCAGGAAATGGGAAAACCCTGCAGTACAAAAGATCTTTTGGCACTACTAAGGGATCCCCCAATGCTCAGGGTACCTGTCAGCAGGGAGAGAGATCACAGGAACCTCCAAGGACTCACTCTACCACCTGAGGAGCGCCGCCATTCAGACCCAGCAGCACCATGGACGCCATTCCACTTCATATATCCCGGGCAGGAAGAGGAAGAGGAGGAGCCATGGCATCTCCACGAGGCTTCAGTCCTCCAGCGTCTCAGTAGACCAATGAAAAATGGCCGCTGTGACATCAAACTACACAAACATGGCCGCCAGCCGGAGACCAGTGAAGCCAACGGAAAATGGCTGCTGTGATGTCATCAAATTTCTCCAAGATGGCCATCGGTTGTTTGTCATGCTGAAGCATGCTGCCAGGATCCTCTCTGCTGCTCTCGCTACAAAGGGGACCCACAAAAGGTACTGTACCCCACTAGGCAGGATGAACACCTAGAGGACTCTGCTGTACACTCTGCTACTGCTGTGCACTCTGCACTGCTACCCCTAAACTGCACTATACCTCACGCTGCACTACACAGCAGGGCATGCACCTAGGGGTCTCCGCTGCCCCTCTGCACTGGAACCCCCGTCATGCCACCAGGCAGGAAACACACCCCCTTAAGACCCTTACAGAGGGGGGAAATAAAGAGGGAGACCTCCCCCAGGGTCTCTGCCTGTCCTGGGACCCCACTAGTTCATGGGAAGGGGGTTAGAGTCCAGCTCAACCGAGGGACTTTAGGATGGGAGGAGAGAACCTGCCAGCAGGCCCAACTATCCCTGGAGAGTACCCGCGTCCTTCCCAAACTACCCAAAAGGAGGAGCGGGGGACTGTACTTACCCCTTCCACGGCTGCGGGTATAACTCCAGACAGGATCCTCGCCACCAAAGTGGGGGCTGTTGGCCAGGGGGACTCTGCGGCTCGGACCAGAGCCCGGTCGTATGCGACCCTGCGAGACGTTTAACTCGTGGGCCAGCCTCCGTCCATTGAGGCTATGTTGTGGCCGACCTAGCGCGTAGCTGCAGTCTGCATGCGCTCGCTGGCTGGACTGGGAAGACCACTGGATCTAGATTATCCAGCCCGGCACTTGATTGTAGCTCTTCCAGGAGATGCATGGAAGGAAGAAAAAATAAAAAATTGCTAGGACCCAAAAGATTCCAGCAAGGAGCAAGATCCTTACTCCTGACTAGACAGAAAAAAAACCTGAGTACCTGGAGCAGAGAGGGGGTTATATAGGGACTGAGGATGGCCAATGGGGCGTAGCCAAGTTTTATGTTCTGCCTAGCCCTACTCCTGCAGAGGCGATATAACCCACTGGTCAAGATTAAGGAGGCGCTATGTCCGTCCATGAACTAAGGGGAAAAGTAACTTTTTGAATATCTACGTATGCTAAATATTCCCCTTGTTGCCTTTTTATGCCTATGCAATGTATTCTCTAAACTTGAGCTGTACTATGTGCAAAATCTCTATACATATTTTATTGGCACAAAAATGTTCCTCTTGTTTCCATGGGAAGGTACTTGTTTATAGATTTTAAGTGCAGGGTAGGAAAAATACCCCCATTGGATTTTGGCACTATGAACAGGTTTGAAAAAAAATCCTCCAACGGAAATGGAATGACTATACTCTGGAATAAAAGATTGTTTAGGGCAGTTTGGAAATCGAAATACAGTGCCTTGAAAAAGTAATCCACATTTTGTCATCTTACAGCCAAAAACGTAAATGTATTTTATTGGGATTGCATGTGATAGACCAACACAAAGTGACACAGAATTGTGAAGTGGAAGGAAAATGATAAATGGTTTTAAATTTTTTTTACAAATGAATATGTGAAATTTGTGGCATGCATTTGTATTCAGCCCCGCTGAGACAATCCTTTGTAGAACCACCTTTCGCTGCAATTACAGCTGCAAGTCTTTTTGGTTATGTCTATACCAGCTTTGCACATCTAGAGAGTGAAAATTTTGTCCATTCTTTTTTGCAAAACAGCTCAAGCTCTGTCAGCTTGGATGGAGAGTATCTGTGAACAACAACTCTCAAGTCTGCCACAGATTCTCAATTGGATTTAGGTCTGGACTTTTACTAGGCCATTCTAACACATGAATATGCTTTGATCTAAACCATTCCACTGTAGCTCTGGCTGTATGTTTAGGGTCGTTGTCCTGCTGAAAGGTAATCCTCTGCCCCAGTCTCAAGTCTTTTGCAGACTCTAACAGGTTTTCTTCTAAGATTGCCCTGTATTTGGCTCCATGCATCTTCCCATTAACGCTGACCAACTTCCCTGTCCCTGCTGAAGAAAAGCATCCCCACAATATAATGCTGCCACAACCATGTTTCACGGTGGGGATGGTGTGTTTAGGGTGAGGTGCAGTGTTAGTTTTTCACCACACATAGCATTTCGCTTTAGGCCAAAAATTTCAACTTTGGTCTCATCTAACCAGAGCACCTTCTTTCACCTGTTTACTGTATTCCCCACATGGCTTCTCGCAAATTGCAAACAAGACTTCTTATGGCTTTCTTTCAACAATGGCTTTCTTCTTGCCACTCTTCCATAAAGGCCAAATTTGTGGAGTGCATGACTAATAGTTTTCCTTTGGACAGACTCTCCCACCTGATGTGTGGATCTATGCAGCTACCCCAGACGTACCATGGGCCTCTTGGCCCTTCTCTGATCAATGTCCTCCTTGCCCGGCCTGTCAGTTTAGTTGGACGGCCATGTTTTGGTAGGTTTGCAGTTGTGCCATTCTCTTGCCATTTTCGGATGATGGATTGAACAGTGCTCAGTGAGATGTTCAAAGCTCGGGATATTTTTTTATAACCTGCTTTAAACTTCACAACTTTATCTCTGACCTGTCTGGTGTGTTCCTTGGCCTTCATGATGCGGTTTGTTCACTAATGTTCTCTAACAAACCTCTGAGTGATTCACAGAACAGCTGTATTTATACTGAGATTTACACACAGGTGGACTCTATTTACTACTTAGGTGACTTCTGAAGGCAATTGGTTCCACCAGATTTTAGTTGGGGGCATCAGAGTAAAAGGGGCTGAACACAAATGTGCCACTTTGTGTTGTTCAACCACATAAAATCCCAATAAGATACACTTTCCCTTTTTTTATTGTAACATGACAAAATGTGGAAAATGTTAAGGGATATGAATACTTTATCAAGGCACTGTATCCCTTAGAAGATTGTGATTGGCATTGAAACCACCAATTGAACCTACAGGTCTAGGATGCCTCTGGCAAATGCAAACTGGCGGTCGACAGGTAGCTCGTGATCGACAGTTTGCAGACCCGGGTTCTAGAGCATCAACGCAAAAGAGTAATGTGAAAGACAATGCCTCCAAGTGCTATAGTTCTATGTCTTCTATAGGTACAGTTAAATGTTTAACCACTTCAATACCGGGCACTTCTCCCCCTTTCTGCCCAGACCAATTTTCGGCGCTGTTGCATTTTGAATGACAATGGTCATTCTACACTGTACTCAAACAACATTTTTATCATTTCCTTCCCACAAATAGAGCTTTCTTTTGGTGGTATTTGATCACCATTGGGGTTTTTATTTTTTGTGCTACAAATAAAACAAAGACCGAAAATTTAAAAAAAAAGGGATTTTATTAAAACTTACCGTAAAATCCTTTTCTCCGAGTTCACTGACAGACGCAGCTCTTCATGACTTTGTGGGGTTTTATGTTCGTCTTACCAGGAGTTAACTAGGCAGGGAAAAGAATTCAGCTGGCCCCTCCCCTGGGGGCCGTCCTCTTTTCCTACATTAAAACCCCCCTCCCAGAGGAGCTCTCCAGTTTGTACACAAGCCGTACCAAAACAGAGCCCAGAGGGGTGGGTGCTGCGTCTGTCAGTGAACTCGGAGAAAAGGATTTTACGGTAAGTTTTAATAAAATCCCTTTTTCTCCTACGTTCACTGACAGACGCAGCTCTT
>BLSH010548018.1:384229-396912 GCA_018402905.1 Glandirana rugosa
CGTTTTGGAAGTCAAATGTGGAGAACTACATTAGGGGGCACCTAAAGCTCCACACAAATCCTAGTAATAGGTAAACATCTTCGGTAGGAGAGAAATTGAAGTCGAAAAAGTGTCTACCGTAGTTCAATGGTAGGTTTTAAACGACTTTAAAATAACTTAGGTAAAAAGGAAGATGAGCACTCTACAAGGGACACGGTGACCGACGTTATGTTGGGGTTTCGTACTAACTAGGTGGGGGTACGAATTGTGAAGCTGTCTCCAAGAAAAGTAATTTAAGACACGGGGAAGAAGAGGTTTGCATGGAAACGAGTAAGGACGGTTTTTCAAGTTAAAATTGGAGTAGCCAGGTGTCTTGAAAAGGTTTTCCGTAGTCCAAACAGATATACAAGTAAACGGTACAAATATGGTCTTCATGGAAGAGTCATCAGAAGAAAACCTCTTCTACGTCCTCACCACAAAAATCAGCGTTTGAACTTTGCAAATGAACATATAGACAAACCTGATGCCTTTTGGAAAAGTTCTGTGGACCGATGAGGTTAAAATTGAACTTTTTGGCAGGAATGAGCAAAGGTACGTTTGGAGAAGAAGGGGCACAGAATTTAATGAAAAGAACCTCTGTCGAAGTGTTAAGCATGGGGGTGGATCAATCATGCTTTGGGGTTGTATTGCAGCCAGTGGCACAGGGAACATCTCACGAGTAGAAGGAAAAATGGATTCAATAAAATTTCAGCAAATTTTGGATGGTAACTTGATGCCATCTGTGAAAAAGCTGAAGTTAAAGAGAGGATGGCTTCTACAAATGGATAATGATCCTAAACACACCTCGAAATCCACGGGGGATTACATCAAGAGGTGTAAACTGAAGGTTTTGCCATGGCCTTCACAATCTCCTGACCTCAACATAATTGAAAATCTATGGATAGAGCAGTGCGTGACAGACAGCCCAGAATTCTCAAAGAACTGGAAGGCTTTTGTAAGGAAGAATGGGCAAAGATACCTCAAACAAGAATTGAAAGACTCTTGGCTGTCTACAAAAAGCGTTTACAAGCTGTGATACTTGCCTAAGGGGGCAGTACAAGATATTAACTCTGCAGGGTGCCCAAACTTTTGCAGACACCATTTTTTTGTTTTCTGTTATTTTGAAAGTGTAAATGATGGAAATAAAATCTAGCTTTTGTTGACATATTATAAGAATGTCTAATCTGTAATTTGATGCTTTTTGGAGATTTTACCATCATTCCTTGGCTTCTTTATGCACATTAATACAAATTTTTACCTGGGGTGCCCAAACTTTCGATCCCCACTGTATTCGCAATAGTGAAAGAAACACTGGCTATTGCAATAAGAGAGCACCCAGACATACGAGGGGTACAATGCGGTTCACAATCGCACAAGTGTGCTCTCTTTGCCGATGATGTCCTCCTGTTTCGTCACGTCACCTTTGATCTCTCTTCCCAACATCTTCCACCTATTGGAGATTTTTGGTAAGATCTCAGGCCTACACATAAACCTTAACAAATCCTTAGCCTTAAATATCAATATTCCATCTTCTGAAATAGCACTTCTTAAAGAGAATTTCCCATTCTCTTGGAATGACGATGAAATCCCATACTTGGGGATCAAACTCATTCCAAGAATTGACAGCTTATACAAACACAATTTCCCTCCACTCTATAAGAAATGAATAGAAGACATAAATCACTGGTCCAAACTGGAAATCTCATGGATCGGGAGAATAAATTCCATAAAAATGACCCTGCTCCCACGTATCCTATATCTATTCAGGGCATTACCTATCCCCATCAACAAAGAACACCTTAAGTGTCTTCAATCAAAAATCATTAAGTTTATCTGGGGAGGTAAGGGTCACCGCCTACCAAAAGATACTCTTTTTAGAGCAAGAGCAAAAGGAGGACTGGGACTACCCAACCTTTTATTGTATTACAATGCGGCACAACTTTGGTAGAGCCTGAGCATTCAAGGATCCAGTCTCCTTGAGGGAGGCGGGAACGAGAGTTCTCTGATTGACACCATCAGGTAGGATGTCTGAATAGATTTAGGCTGTCCAGAAGAATTATTATTGGCTACTGATTACAGCGGACGACTTATCCCTACCTCAAGGTTTGTGAGTTCAGATACAAGTAATTTAATTAATAGATCAGATAATATATGCTGTACTTTTGATATCAAAGGGGTAGTAATAAGGTTCTGCATTTTATGTTTGGTTTGGTTACAATGGATCAGTTTCTCAGGACAGGTTAAACCTGTTGGAAACAGGAAATGGGGTGATTCTCTCCACCAGGAGTGCAGCAGGTTCCCATTTAGGGCTCTCATGGGGGAGAGAGATACCCTTCTATAATTAAATGCAAGGATAAGTTTAATATTTTAACAGCGTATGAGTTCAAATTCTTCAGAAAGAATTCTTCGGAACTCTTTTGCGCATTATATGTCTGCCCTATACATTCTATTTACATATCTGTAATTCACTGATGTTATGTTCCTAAGTTGGTGGCTACTACATGCCTATATGTGTTTGAAGTTTATGCTTTTCTTCTTTTTGTATTTCTGGAAAACTTCAATAAAACAAATTGAAACTAAAATCAAAACAAAGCATGGATTCAATATTGTGTTGAGTCTGGAGTGGCTATATGAGCTGGGGATAATCTCACCCCACGCCGTCTGTAGTACAAGCGTCTCCTTCAATCAACTACCATCAGCTGGTTGCCATACAGCCACGCCCCCGACGTTTTGTCATATCGACTTAATCATGGGATAGGCTGTACGGCTAGACAGCCTCTCTAATAAAGCAGAAGCTATGCAAATGCCACGACATCCTAATAGAGTGGACATGATACCACCCAGTCCATAAAATAGTAGCACTAGTGACAACAACATGGTATCCCAGTGTTGGTGTCACGTTACCTTGGCAAAATGCCACTCCAAACTCAACACAGTATTAAATACATACTTGTTTTGATTCTAACCTTGTAAGTGTGATAGCATTAGGAATGTTTTTATTAATAAATGCACCTTATTAGTACTGGCAATGTTGCACTAGTGGAGGCTTTTTTGTTCCCTATACATGTGACACTGTGAATCAACCAGCTGAGCTATTTATGCTGTACTTGCTGAACACGAGAGTGTGAGGCCAGAGTTTGCGCTGAGTGCAATTCCTATTGGGAGCGGTACCTGTGAGCACACTGCTGGTGTTATGTAAACTACTTCTGCATCACTCCACAGAGGACTGTCATTTCTCCTATCTTAATTTTGGGACTCACATTATGGACTTTTGATATATGTACTGTTTTACTTATTGCACATATCATTTGTACAATTTGGTTTATGTGATAGTGCTGCCTTACCAAGTTTACCTTTATTGTAGTTTTATTGATATACATGTGGTATGCAATTTTGATGTCTAGTTATTTATAGGCAGCAGCTGTCTTTTTTTTTTTTTTGCATTTAGAGTCTATAATATTGGTTATCTCATATTTGAAGCAAGGGTAGTAAGTTATTAGGCAGAGTTTGGGGTTTGTTACTTGATCAGATTTTGCAAATTTATTTAACACATTTGCCGCCATGGAAGCAATTAATTTTCTAGCCGATACACAACTGACACCTGAATTTATTTGTCAGAATGATGATAATATAAGTGAACAGGCAACTGATCACTCCACCACATTTAAAATGTTGGAAAATGTCTTAGAAAAGCAGATCAAAGTATGGTGGGACAATTTCACGTTTGAACATTATTTGAAAGAAAATAGGATTTTTTGACTTACCGTAAAATCCTTTTCTCTGAGTTTATTGACGGACGCATCCTCTTAATCTTGACATGTGGGGTATGCACCTTTTACCAGGAGTAGACTAGGCAGAACATAGTTCAGAAAAAAAGCAAGGCTACCCCTCCCAGGGGGCAGTCCTCACTCTGCATAACCCCCTCCGCCCTGCTAGCACTTCAGTTCGTAACAAGCAGTACAAACTCAGAACACAGAGGGGTGGGTGCTGCATCCGTCAATGAACTCAGAGAAAAGGATTTTACGGTAAGTCAAAAAATCCTATTTTCTCTTTCGGTCATTGACGGACGCAGCCTCTTAATCTTGACATGTGGGGACGTCCCAAAGCAGTGTCAACCAAAGAGGGGTGGGTAACACAATAACAACTGTACCCAACGGAAAACTCTCCGGGAGGCGCCAGATGCGCCTACACCGCCGCCTGCAAAACCTTGCGGCCAAACCCAGCATCCGCAGATGCTGACACATCAACTTTGTAAAACTTAGCAAAGGTGTGCACAAAGGTCCAAGTGGCAGCCTTGTACACCGGAGACACTGACACTTGGTGTCGGAAAGCCCAGGAAGTACTAATCGCCCTGGTGGAATGACCCGTGACCCGAAAAGGGGGTTCTTGACCCCGAACCTCATACGCACGGGTCACAGTCTGTCTGATCCAACGGGAGATAGTGGCCGACGAGGCCGCCAGCCCCTTGCACGGTTCATCCGCCACCACAAACAGCACGTCCGACCTCCGGAAGGAGGCTGTGGCCGTCAAATACACCCGCAGAGCCCTAACCACATCCAAGGAGTGGAAAGCAACCTCCCTATGATGTGATGGGTGCGGACACAAAGAAGTAAGGACAATGTCCTCATTAATGTGAAAAGAGGAAACCACCTTCGGTAGAAATGAAGGAGATAGCCACAGCACCGCCTTGTCCTTATGCAAGACCAAGTAGGGAGACCTGCAAGACAAAGCCGCCAACTCAGACACCTGCCTGGCAGATGTGATGGCCACCAAGAAGGCCACCTTTTGCGAGAGCAACTGCAAAGAAATGTCTCTGATCTTTTCATATGGCGGCAGTACTGAAAGTACCAGGTTCAGATCCCACGGCGCCAGGGGCGACCGCACCACATGATGTACCCCCTGTACAAATGTACAAATCAAAGAGTGCGTCGCTAACGGACACTGGAAAAGAATCGCTAGGGCAGAAATCTGTCCCTTGAGGGTACTCAATGCCAGTTTTTGATCCAGGCCTTGCTGAAGAAAGGCGAGCACACGAGCCACTGAAAAGGAACGGGGGTTCCACCCCCCTGCCTCGCACCAAGCAATATAAACCTTCCAGGTGCGGTGATAAATCTTGTGTGACGTGGACTTACGTGCCTTAAGCATGGTGGGGATCACTGACTCAGAGACCCCCCTATCCCTCAATTCCTGGGACTCAATAGCCAGGCCGTCAAAGCCAGCGAGTGTTAAGCAGGGTGCAGGATGGGCCCCTGCGACAGCAGATCTTCGCGTAGCGGGAGCCGCCAGGGAACATCCGTTACCATCCGCACCACGTCGGTGTACCAAGGAAGCTGAGGCCTATCCGGAGCCACCAGGATAGCCGGAATCCCCTCCACTTCTATCCTGTGCAACAGGCGCGGAAGAAGAATGAGAGGAGGGAAGGCGTAAAGGAGCTGGTACCGAGACCAAGGAGCCACAAGGGCGTCCACGGCGTCCGCCAACAGATCCCTTGCTCTGCACACAAAGGTCTGCACCTTGCGATTGAACCGGGACGCTAGCAGGTCCACGTCTGGCACGCCCCACCTTTGGCAAATCTGACGGAACCCTTCTGGATGCAGTGACCACTCTCCCTGATCCAGAGTCTGGCGACTGAGAAAGTCCACCTGCCAATTTTCTACGCCCGGAATGTAAACGGCGGAGATTGCTGGCACGTGGAGCTCTGCCCACCTCAGAATGTGGCCGCTTCCACAGCTGCTGCCAAGCTCTTTGTTCCGCCCTGATGGTTTACATATGCCACCGCCGTGGCGTTGTCCGACTGCACCCGAACCGGTCGTCCGTGCAACCTCCTCGACCAATGGGAGAGACAGAGCCTGACCCCCTGCAGTTCCAGTACATTGATCGGAAAGTGGGACTCCTCCGTTGACCACCGGCCCTGGGCAGACAACCACCCCAGAACTCCTCCCCAGCCCACTAGGCTGGCGTCCGTCATGACAATCGACAATTCCTGGGTAAGGAACGACTTCCCCAGACTCAATGCCGGGGCCCGTAGCCACCAGGCAAGAGCCCCCCTGGTCTGATGATCCAACCTGATCACCCGATCCAGAGACAATGGAGACTTGTCCCACTGCAGCAGAATCGCCCGCTGCAGGAGCCGGGTGTGACTCTGGGCGTACGGTACCGCCTCGAAGGCTGACACCATGAGCCCCAACACCCGCATGCAAAAACGTAAGGAAGACCACCGCCGTGACGGCAGAGCCCGTACTGCAGTTTGCAGCGTCAGCAACTTGGCCGGAGGCAAGAACACTCTCGCCTGCTCTGTGCCCAGTATCAGGCCCAGATATTCTAGGCGGCGCGATGGGACCAGCGTCGACTTCTGAAGGTTGATCAACCAGCCGAAGTCCCGCAGGGAGGCCAGGGTGATAGAGATGTAGTCCTCCAGGGCAGGAGCCGACTCTGCCCTCAGGAGCAGATCGTCTAAGGATGCCACCACAGCAATGCCCCTCTGCCTCAGCAGAGCCAGCACTGGAGCCAACAGCTTGGTGTAGACTCGCGGAGCGGAGTCTAGGCTGAAGGGGAGAGCCACAAATTGGTAGTAAAGGTCCCCCACCGTGAAACGCAGGAAACGCTGATGCTGAATACAAATGGGAACATGGAGGTACGCGTCCCTGATATCCAGAGAAGCCAGGAAATCCCCCTGGTGCAGCGAGGCTACGACAGAACGGATTGATTCCATCCTGAATTTGCGTGCCCTCACAAAGTGATTCAGTGCCTTTAGGTCCAGAACTGGCCTGACTCCATCCTTCTTTGGAACCACAAAGAGGTTGGAAGAAAACCTGCAGAACTGTTCCGCGGGATTGACCGGGACAATCACCACCTGCTCTAACAGAGCCTGGACAGCCCCAAACAGAGCTTGCTGACGCCCTGGAGGGAGGCTCATATTTGAGGGGAAGAACCTGTCCGGGGGCAGGGTACAGAACTCTATCTTGTACCCGGACGACACCACCTCTCGCACCCAAAGATCGAGATGTGGGCGGTCCACCGGGCCGCGAACCCCAGAAGCCGACCCCCCACCCGATCGCCGGGCGGGGGCAACCCATCATGCAGAGGCGGGCTTCTCCTCCGCCTTCCCGGACTTGCGCTGCCAGGAACGCTTCTGGTTCCCTGCGGCAGCCTTGCCAGACCAAGGACCCGCGCCCGCTGCACCAGGCGCACGAGAAAAACGCTTCTGGGTAGAGAAAGAGGGACCCTGTTTTCGGCGTTGCTCCTGCCGCTTGGGTTCCGGAAGAAAAGTACTCTTCTCTCCCTGTGAAATCCTTAATGATTTCATCTAGGAAAGCCCCAAACAGCCGACCGCCCTGAAACCGCAGGTCCGTGAGACATTTCTTCGACGCATGGTCACCCGACCAGCACCGCAGCCACAGCAGCCGTCTAATGATGATCGCAAAAACTGCCAGTTTTGACAGCATGGGGGCTACGTCCAAGGCCGCGTTGCAGAGGTACCTGAGACCCTGTGCCAGCTGGTCAGCCAGCTGCACCGACTCCAAAGGAACCACGAGGTCCCCCAAATCCTTGTGCAATACTGTCGCCCACTCAGTGAGCGACTGCGCCACCATTGCTGACGCCAGTACCGGCCGCATGGCCACCCCCACCACCATGAACATAGCCTTGGACACGCTCCGTTCGCCTGTCAGTCGGATTTTTAAATGATAGAGAACCCTCCATACGGATAGTGGTAGCCTTGTTCAGACGGGCCACCGGCGGGTCTACCACGGGGGACACCCACTTTTGCAACAAGCTATCCGCAAAAGGATAACGCACAGAAAAGCGTTTTGGTAATGCAAACAAATTCTGAGCACGCTGCTATTCTTTATAGACAAACTGATCAAAATATGGCACATAAGGGAAAACCTTAGGTGCCCGAGCCCGCCTGTGGGACCCAAAGGTGTAAGCCACCTCCTGCGATGTCCCAGCCTGGCCCAAACGCAGCGTCTCGCGGACGGCAGCCACCAGGGAGCCCACCAACGCCTTTTCCTGCGCTACAGTGGCCCCCTGCTCCTCCTCGCCGTCAGAAGAGTCCAATTCCCCATCTGACAGATCCACGGGGGTCCCTGTGACCACATAGCCCCCTTCCGGCTCCGAATCCTCCTCAGAGCATGGGGGAGGGGGTGGACGCTTCTTCGCCACCCCTCTACCATGGACCGGTTCCACCCGGGCAAGAAATTCTTCCATAATTGAAGTTAGCTTATCTAGTGGGACTACAGGTCCCAGTGCCACCGGAGCGTCAGCGAAGACTTCCGGGACAGACACCCCCGGTTCAGCCGCCATTGCGCCACCCACCGGGACACTTGTGAGGCCTACAGGCCGAAAACCCGCCACAATGCCACCCTTCAGCTGCCCCCGCACAGCGGCCCGGAAATACACAGGAGGAGCCGAACCGCGCCGCCACCAGCACCCCAGGGAGAAGCCAGCTATACTTGCTGAATGTCTGCTCTCCTGCCATTTCTGCCTCCACTACTGCTGTTGCTGCTGAGATCCCACCACATGTGCTGACTGCGCCGACCAGAAGGAGGAAACGGCACCAAAGCACATGCTTTTGCCCATCAGGAGACCAACCAAAAATGGCCGCCGAGCGGTCACTAGAGGCCAAAACCGCCACATAATGGCCGCGACTATGGCAAAATGGCGGCCAGCCCCGAAAAAATGGCAGCGACCGCAACATGGCCAGGGGACCCAGAACAGCAGGAAATCGAGGCAGGATGCGGCGGGGGGTGAGAATGGGGAGGGGAACCCACCTACACCCAGTTAGGGGGGACACCCGTCAGCCCCCCCTCCGCAACCCCGAAGGGGGGGAGGAGGAAAGCGTACTCACCATTCCAGACGGGCACAGCGGGTAGCCACCCGAGACAGACCTGCCACCCCTACAGGTGGGGAGGGAGCTGCTGGCCATGCGACACCTCGACACGAGCCGCAGCCCGGTCACTCCGTGCGCTGGTGGGACGTTCAACCTGGCGGCTGCCCCGCACGGAACGGGGCCCGATGCGGCCGATCCCGCAAGCAGCTAAGGGATGGCTCGCATCCATCGGCCACACTGGTTAGACTACCTGGACCTAAGTATCTCCAGCCTGTCACCCAGCCAGCTGCTTGATTGCATTCTTCATCAGATAGCTTGAGCAAAAACAAAAACATTGGGGAACCGCAGATCCCAGCAGGGAGCCAGGTCCTACTCCTTGCACTAGGCAGATAAAACTAAAGCGCTAGCAGGGCAGAGGGGGTTATGCAGAGTGAGGGGCTAGCTTTGCTTTTTGTCTGAACGATGTTCTGCATAGTCTACTCCTGGTAAAAGGTGCATACCCCACATGTCAAGATTAAAAGGCTGCGTCCGTCAATGAATGAAAGAGAAAATATAATTTTTCAGGAGCCTCCGGTGGGAGGTGTCCCCACAGGATGGATTGACTGATGAAGCATATACTAATGAATGGCTCGAATTCTTCATTAGAGTTGGGAGAGAATTACAAGTATTGGTCCCTAAAAGGAAAAAATCTAAATTAGAATGTGTTAATAATGAAATAGCAGAATTATTAATTAAATTAGAGCCCATTAACCAGTTAACAACCGCCCTATAGTCAAAAGACGTCTACATGGTGGTTGCTTAACCCCGGGAGGACGTACTATGATGTCTTCCCATGAACGCGCACACGGGAACATCCGTGACCGCCGGGTCCCACGGATCGCGGTGAATGGCCGCTGTGAGCGGCCTTTTACCACGTGATCGCTCTGTCAAATGACGGAGTGATCACATGTAAACAAGCTGGCGGAAGTGCCGGCTTTTCTCTCCCCTCTCCACACCGATTGGTGCATTGTGAGAGGAGAGGGGGGAGAGAGGACATGCTGCAGCACTGTGGGCAGGATGTGTAGTGCCCACATCACTGCTAAGTGATAGGCTGCACCCCCACCATCCATCTAAGCTCAACCACCCAACCATCCTCACCCCATCCATGCTCACCCACCCAGCCATCCTCACCCCATCCATGCTCACCCACCCAGTCATCCTCACCCATCCATGCTCACCCACCCAGCCGTGCTCAATCATCCATGCTCACTCATCCATCCATCCATGCTCACCCATCCATGCTCACCCAGCCATCCATCCATACTCACCCACCCAGCCGTGCTCACCCAGCCATCCATCCATCCTCACCAGCCATTCATGCTCAGTCATCCCCGCCCATGTTCATCCATACCCATCCGTGCTCAGTCATCCTCATCCGTGCTCATCCATCCCCATCCGTGCTCATCCATCCCCATCCGTGCTCAGTCACCCCATCCATGCTCAGTTATCCCCATCCGTGCTCAGTCATCCCCATCCGAGCTCATCCATCCTCATTCGTGCTCAGTCATCTCCATCCATGCTCAGTCATCCCATCTGTGCTCATCCATCTCCATCAGTGCTCATCCATCCCCATCAGTGCTCATCCATCCCCATCTGTGCTCAGTCATCCCCATCTATGCTCAGTCATCCCCATCCATGCTAAGTCATACCCATACATGCTCATCCATCCCCATCCATGGCTCATCCATCACCATCCATGGCTCATTTGTGCTTCATTCATATTCATCCATACAACATCAGTTCTCATCCGTGACACATCCATGCCACTACAGTGCCCATCTGTGCCACTACAGTGCCCATCCATGCCACTACACTGCCCATCCGTGCAACTACACTGCTCATCCGTGCCACTACAGTGCCTATCCATGCCACCACAGTGCCTCACAATAGTGTAAAAGGTATTCAAATTAGATTTGAAATGTATGCCCCTAGAACACCTGACGGTGCTCCCTGAATGTTGGGCCTCTGTATGTAGCCAGGCTGTGTAAAAGTGTCACACATGTGGTATTACCATACTCGGGAGGAGTAGAAGAATATTTTTTGGGGTGTAATTTTTGCTAGGTACATGCTGTGTGTTAGAAATATTGTATAAATGGACAACACTGTGTAAAAAAAAAAATGCGTTTATATTTTCTGTCCACATTTTCCAAAACCTTGTGGAAAAAATTACATGTTCAAAAAACTCATTATGCTTCCTAGAATATACGTTGGGGTATTTGCTTTCCAAAATGGGGTTATTTTTTGGGCATTTCAATTATGGACCTTCAAAAATGCAAGAGGTAGTCAAGAAATGATATGTGTAATTTATGCTCCTAGAACACCTGATGGTTCTCCCTGCATGTTGGGCCTCTGTATGTGGCCATGCTGTGTAAAAGTCTCACACATGGGGTATCGCCATACTCAGGAGTAGTAGAATGTGTTTTAGGGTGTAATTTGTGGTATGCATATGCTGGGTGTGAGAAATAACCTGTTAACATATGACAATTTTGTGAAAAAAAAAAATCTTCATTTTGCAAAGAATTGTGGGAAAAAATGACAACTTCAAAAAAATCCCCATGCCTCTTAGTAAATACCCTGGAATGTCTACTTTCCAAGAAGGGGTCATTTGGGGGGTATTTGTACTTTCCTGGCTTGTTAGGATCTCAAGAAATTAGATAGGCCGTCAGTACATCAGGTGTGATCAATGTTCAGTGATTGGCACCATAGCTTGTAGACTCTATAACTTACACAAAGACCAAATAATATACACTAATTCATTTTTTTTTTACTAAAGATATGTAGCAGTATAAATTTTGGCCCAAATTTATGAAGAAAAATTACTAAGATTTTATAACAGAAACAAAGAAAAATTCATTTATTTACAGAATTTTTCGGTCTTTTTTTAATTATAGCACAAAAAAAAAACCCAGCGGTGATTAAACACCACCAAAAGAAAGCTCTATTTGTGTGAAAAAAGGACACAAATTTCATATGGGTACAGTGTTGGTTTGGTTGTTAAGGGGGTTTAAGTGCCCAGTGGTCAAGTGGTTAACCACTTCAATACAGGACGTTTATACCACTTCCATACCAATCCTGTTTTTTGGGTTCGGTGTTACCAGTTAAAAAAACAGGTATTTTTGCTATAAAATTACTTAGAACCCCCAAACATTATATATATTTGTTTTTCTAACACCCTAGAGAATAACATGGCGGTCATCGCAAAATTTTATGTCACACCGTATTTGCGCAGCGTCTTCCAAGCGTGCATTTTTTTGAATAAATTCAGTTTTTTTAGTTAAAAAAAAATAACAAAACAGTAAAGTTAGGTCAATGTTTTTCCATATTGTGAAAGATAATGTTACGCCGAGTAAAATGATACCCAACATGTCATGCTTCAAAATTGCGTCCGCTCGTGGAATGGAGACAAACTTTGCAACTTAAAAATCTCCATTGGCGACATTTAAAAAATTCTACAGGTTAGCAGTTTTGCATTACAGAGAAGGTCTAGAGCTAGAATTATTGCTCTCGCTCTAACGATCGTGGCGATACCTCACATGTGTGGTTTGAACACCGTTTTCATATGTGGGCGGGACTTACGTATGTGTTCGCTTCTGCGCGCGAGCTCGGCGGGACGGAGCGCTTTAAATTTTTTTTTTTTAATTATTTATTTTGCTTTTTACTTTTTATTTCAACACTGTTCTTTTTAAAAAAAAAAAAAAATTGATCATTTTTATTCCTATTACAAGAAATGTAAACATTCCTTGTAATAGAAAAAAGCATGACAGGGCCTCTTAAATATGAGATCTGGGGTCAAAAA
>BLSH010548019.1:0-15918 GCA_018402905.1 Glandirana rugosa
AAAAAAAAAAAAAATTGATCATTTTTATTCCTATTACAAGAAATGTAAACATTCCTTGTAATAGAAAAAAGCATGACAGGGCCTCTTAAATATGAGATCTGGGGTCAAAAAGACCTCACATTTCATATTTACACTAAAAAAAAAAAAAAAAATTGAAAAAAATGACAGCCCAAAAAAAAAAAAAAAAAAAGGGCCCTTTAAGACGTCATTTCTGCCCTGCCGTACTATGGAGCCGAGTGAGCAGCTTCAGCCGCTCAGTCGGCTCATGGACACTGGGGGGAGGGGCTCCGATCATCTCCGCCGCTGCCGGCGGGTCCAGTAAGCGGCGGAGATGACGGGAAAGCGGCGGGAGGGGGGGCACCTCTCCTGCCGCTGATAAAAGTGATCTTGCAGCGAATCCGCCGCTAAGACCACTTTTAGCATGTGCAGAATCATTTGCAGTAAAAAACAAAATCTGAATGGTGCCTGCAGCTGCAGGCACCATTCAGATATCACTTCTCAAAGGCAGGATGTCAATGTACGTTCACCTAAAGAGAAGTTGTTAATCACCTCTGGGTTTTTTATTTTTTGCGACATGAGTGAAAAAAGTGCGAAAATTTTGAAAAAAAAAACTGTTTTTTTTAGTTTCTATGTGTATAGGGAATTTTATGATCATGCTGTATCACTATATGTGTTTCTGTATATATGGATTTCTGTTTAATTAAGTATCTTGTTTTCTCTGACAAGTAGCTGAGTGGCAGAATGTTGTTATAAAGTGTCAGCAGCCTAAAAGACGAAAACATGTTTTTGTCACGCACATAACAGATGAGAAAGGTATAGATAACGTTTTGGGTGTTAGCAGCTTGAGATAATAAGCCACGTTTGTACGTCAATAGTAGAATGGGGGACACAGATAACTAGATAAGCTGGCACGCATACTGGGTGTGTGTATGATGAAAACAGTATAAAAGGCTGGAGGCCACTTAATGGGATCGAAGCATTCTGAGACATACATGATTTAATGTATCTGAATGATTTCCATATATATATATATGCAATAATAAATCTCTTTTAATTTGGAACCATCTTGCTCGAGTATTTTCAGGTGTTGGAGAAATTCCCTTCACATATGATAAAATTTTGCAAATAAGTAATTTTTGTTCATAAATTTGGGCCACAACCTATACTGCTACCTATCTTTGGTAAAAATAACCCAAATAAGTGTATATTATTTGGTCTGTGTGAAAGTTAAAGAGTCTACAAGCTATGGTGCCAATCATTGAAAATTGATCACACCCGATGCGCTGATGGCCTCTCTCAATTCTTGAGGCCCTGAAATGTCAGGAAAATACAAATACCCCCCAAATGACCTCTTTTTGAAAAGTAGACATTCCAAGGTATTTAGGATGAGGCATGGCGAGTTTTTTGAAGTTGTACTTTTTTCCCACAATTCTTGGGAAAATTAAGAAATTATTATTTTTTATTTATTTATTTTTTTGCACAAAAAAAGTTATTTCTCACACACAGCATATGTATACTTATTTCACCCCAAATACATTGTGCTACTCGCCCCGAGTATGGCGATACCGCATGTGTGAGACTTTTTCACTGGCCACAGAGGGGTCCAACATGCAGGGAGCACCATCATGCATTCTAGGAGCAGAATTTTCACATCTAATTTCCTAACGACCTATTACACTTTTGAAGACCCTGGAGCACCAGGACAATGGAATTACCCACAAAATGACCCCATTTTGGAAAGAAAACACCCCAACGTATAATCTATGAGGCATTATGAGTCTTTTGAATGGTTCGTTTTTTTTCCGGAAGTCTTCAAAAAACATGGAAAGAAAATGAAAACGCTTATATTTTTACACAAAGTGGTCAATTTATAAGATATTTCTAACACATAGCATGTACATAGCAAAAATTACCCCCCAAAAAAGGGATTTTATTAAAACTTACAGTAAAATCCTTTTCTCTGAGTTCACTGACAGACGCAGCTCTTCCTTGACATGTGGGTTATGCTCCTCCTCCTAGGAGTTGACTAGGCAAAAAAGCAAAAGGATAGGCTGGCCCGTCCTCACTTCAGCATATAACCCCCCGCTCTGGTTAGCATATCAGTTCGTAACAAGCCATAAAACGCAACACAGAGGGGTGGGTGCTGCGTCTGTCAGTGAACTCAGATTAAAGGATTTTACGGTAAGTTTTAATAAAAATCCCTTTTTCTCTTACGTTCACTGACAGACGCAGCTCTTACTTGACATGTGGAGATGTCCCAAATCTGTGTCAGAAAAGAGGGGTGGGGTAGACGACAACAACTGTACCCAACAGAAACCCTCAGAAGGTGCCAGCCGCGCCTACACTGCCGACTGTAAAAACTTTATGGCCAAAGGCAGTATCCGAAGATGCGGATACATCAACTTTTTAAAACTCAGTAAACGTGTGCACCGAGGTCCAAGTAGCTGCCTTGCACACCTGTGACACCGAGGCCTGGTGTCTGGAAACCCAGGAAGTGCAAACAGCCCTGGTGGAATGAGCTGTGACTGGAAAAGGGGGAACCTTGCCCCGAACAGAATACGCATGAGTCACAGTCTATCTATCCAATGAGAAACAGTGGCCGATGAGGCAGCCAAGCCTTTGAGCGGACCGTCCGTCAGCACACACAACGCGTCAGACTTCCAAAGAGAGTCTGTAGCCGCCAAATACACCCGCAAAGCCCTCCGACATCCCATGAATGTAACTCACATTCCTTAGGGTGTGAAGGATGCAGACACAATGAAGGAAGAACAATATCTTAATTAAGGTGAAAAGAGACCACCTTCGGTAAAAAAAAAAAACAAGGCATCAGCCTTCCGAAAAGAAACTGTAGCCGTCAAATACACCAGTAATGCCCTGACGACCTCCAAGGAATGCAAAAGCAATCCCCGTGTCGAGTGACGGGTGTGGGCACCATGAAGGTAGAACAATGTCCTCATTATGAGAATAAGAGGAAGCCACTCTTTGCAGAGGAAAAGGAGAAGGGCGCAGCACCGCCTTATCCTATAAAGAACCAAGTAGGGAGACCTACAAAACAACGCTGCCAACTCAGACACCCGCCCAGCGGATGCAATGGCTACTAAAAGGACCGCCCTTCATAACAGCAATTGTAAGGAAATATCCCTGATCTGCCCATATGGCGATTATGCAGTATGGATAGTACTAACTTTAAAACTCACGGTGCTAACGGCAACCGAATCTGAGGATCCACATGACGTACACCGTGTACATGTACAGATCAATACAACGTCGCTAACGGACGCTGAGCAGAATCGCCAGAGCCGAAATCTGGCCTTTGAGCGTCTCAAAGCCAACTTGTTATCCAGGCCTTGCTGTAAGAAAAACCAGCACCCGAGCCATGGAAAAAAGGAGCGGGGGTTCCAAAGGCCCGCCTCACATAAGGCAAAGTAAGCCTTCCAGGTGCGATGACATATTATGCGCGAAATTCACTTACGCGCTCTAAGCATGGTAGGTATCACTGAGTCAGAGACCCCCCTATCCCTCAACACCTGTGACTCAATAGCCAAAGCCGCCAAAGCCAGCGACGGTAAAGCAGGGTGCAGGAGGGTCCCCGAGAGAGCAGATCTTCGCGAAGCGGAAATCGCCAGGGAACGTCCGTCACCATCCGCACCAACCTGAAGACACCAGGATTGTCGGGATGCCCTCGACTTCTAACCTGCGCAAGAGCCGCAGTAGAAGCTTGAAAAGGGGGAAAAAAAAAAACTTAAAGCAGCCTGTACTGAAAACAAGGCGCTACCAGAAACTTCCGTGGCGCTGCCAACGGAATCCTGTCCTGCACACGAAGGTCTGCACCTTGTGATTGAACCTGGGCACCAGGAGGACCACGTCTGGCGTGCTCCACCAGTGGCAGAACTGGCAAAACACCTCTGGATGTAGGTACCATTCCCCCTGATCCAGAGTCTGGCGACTGAAAAAGTCTGCATGCCAGTCTTCTATGCCCGGAATGTGGATGTCGGAGATTGCCAGTACGTGAGATTCTGCCCACCCTAGAGTGTGGGCCGCTTCCGCAGCTGCTGCCGAGCTTTATGTTGTGCCCTGATCGGACACATACGCCACTACTGTGGCGATGTCCGACTGAACCCGAACTGGGAGGCCACGCAGCCTTGTCGCCCAGTGGGAGAGACAGAGCCCGATTGCCCTCAGCTCCAACACATTTATAGGAAGGCGATATTCCTGCGCCGACCAACGACCCTGAGCAGACAGCTGGGCCAGGACTCCTACCCAGCCCGATAGGCTGGTGTCCCTCGCGACTATCGATCAAGGCAGGGGGAGAAAAACTTCCAACGTCAAGGCCGGGCCCCGAAACCACCAGGACAACAACCTCCTGGTCTGGTGTCCACTTTGATCAGTGTGCTGAGACCATGAGCCCCGCATACAGAAACGTAAGGAGGACCACCGACGTGACAGCAGGACTCGCACTGCTACCTGTAGCGTCAGTAACTTGGCCGGAGGAAGGAACACCTTCCCCTGCTCCGTGTCAATAATTAGACCCAGATATTCCTGTCGATAAGACCGAGTCAATGCCGACTTCTGCAGGCTGATCAGCCAGCCAAAATCCCTCATCGAGGCCATGGTAATAACATTGTCCTCCAGAGCCAAAGCTGGGTCCGCTCGCAGGAGCCGATAGTCGGGGTATGCCCCCACGGTAATGCCTCACAGCCTCAACAGAGCCAGCACCGGAGCCAATAGCTTGGCGAAGACCCAAGTGACCGAGGCCAGGCCGAAGGGGAGCGCCACAAAATGATAATTTAGATCCCCTACCGCAAAGCGCAGGAAGCGTTGTGCCGAAGGCCAATGTGCATATAAGCGTCCCTGATGTCCAGAGATGCCAGCAAATACCCTAGGTTAAGGACAGCCACGGCCGAGTGTACAGACTCCATCCTGAAGTTCTGCGCTTTCACCAAGTGATTGAGTGCCTTCAGGTCCAGTATTGGCCTGACCCCACCTTAGTTGTTGGATTCCACAAAAAAAGGGTTTGAATAAAACCGTGGAAAAAACTCTCCAATGGAGGGACCGGCACAAGTACCCCCTGTTCGGGCAGCGTCTGAACCGCCCCTAAAAGAACTTCCCGAAGCCCCAGAGGGGCCTCAAGTTCGATAGGAAGAACCTGTCTGGGGGTAGAGTGTTGAACTCTAACCTGTACCAGGGGAACACCACTGCTCGACCCACCGGTCTGAAATGTGATAGGTCCACCAGTCTGCTAAACTCAGCAGTCTGCCCCCCACCCGTAAGTCAGGCGGGGGCAACCCCTATGCGGAGGAGAACTTGTCCTCCATCTGTTCAGGCATGCAGTGCCAGGGCTGCTTACCGACCCCCAAGGCTGCCTTGCCGGGGCCTGAGCCCTTACCCGTTGTACCGGGCGTACGAAAAACCGCCTCTGGCCCGAAGAGGAATGACCATGCTTACTGCGTTACTCCCGCCGTTGTGGTGCTGGAAGAAAAACGTACAGATTTCATTCAGTTGCGCCCCTAGAGCCGCCCCCCCTAAAAGGGTAGGTCCGTGAGCCCCTTATGGACGCGTGGTCACCCAACCAACAGCGTGACCACAGCAACCGTCTCACAATGGCTGCAAAAAAATCAGACCTCTTTGACAGCAGGACTAAGGCTACGCCACACAGGTACCGTAGACCCTGTATTAGGTGTACAACCCGCTGCAAAGCCTCTGGGTAGTACCTGAAGTTCAGTCCAGAGTGCAACTCAATCGAACGATCCATAAGCGACTGCGCCACCCAAAGCCGGTCTCATGGCCGTCCCCACCAACAAGAACATGTCTTGAGCATCGCCTCCCTCCGCCTATCGGTCGGATCCTTAACGGATGGAGACCCTTCCGAAGAAATGGTCGTCACCCTATTTAGGCGAGCCCGGGAGAGTCCACTGCGGTGGACGCCCCTTCAGTAAAAAACTGTCCACCAAGGCATAACCGTACAGAACCGCTTAGGCAATGAAAGGATGCGGCTAACGCCATTCCTTTACACAAACGGTGTCAAACAAAGTGGACATAAGGATAAACCTTAAGTGTCCGTGCTGGCTTAACGGACCCACAAACGTAGGTAGTCCAAAGGCTCCAGCTCACTACTTGAGAGCTCCACGAGGGTCCCTGTGACCACAGAGCAACTTTCCGGTAAAGATTCCTTCCCAGAAGAGGAAGAGGGAGGACGCTTTTTTAGTCACCCCCTTGGCACAGCTCGGTACCCCCGGAAAAGAATTCCCCCAACAATGAAGTCAATTGGACTAGGGGAACCACCGGTCCCAGCACAGCCTGCGCTTCCAAAGACCTCTCCGGGGGAGAAACCACAAGCTCAGTCGCCATTGTGCCACCTGAGTCCTTGCTAGGCCCAAAGGCCATGACACCCACACAGTGCAGCCTCATCAACACCCTGCAGAGCGACCGGGCAATGCCCAGAAGGACTGAGCCCACTGCCACCGACACCCCAGGGATAATCAGCTATACTTGCTGTTTTTCCTTCTGCGTTGTGTCCCAGTAGGAGCGCAGCCCATCACTTATATTGCGCTGTAATGCCGCTGTGCTGTCCAAAATTTTGCCCGCTGAATGAATCGCAGGAGGCCCAAGCCGAAGCACACCAGGCCGCAACTACGGAAGATGGCCGACAAAGTGGTCACTAGAGGCCAAACAGCACACCCGCATCTATGGCAACGAACGATCGTGGCTACGGCAACGAACGATTGTGGCTACTGCAACGAATGATCGCGGCTACTGCAACGAACGATCGTGGCCACTGCAACAAACGATCGCTAGAAAACGACCGCTAGCAGAAATGGCGGCGATCCACCACAAAATGGCGGCGGATCGCCACATGGCGGCTGCCAGCGTGGGGATGCGTTGCGGGGGACGGGGAGGGGAGGGAATGGGAGCTGTGGCCCTGAAACCCTCCACCCCTCCACCGGACCTGGTACCGCAAATCGCCCCCCCCACCCTCCGCACCCCTGGAAGGGGGAGGGGGGTCACTCACCAATCCGACGGGCGCAGCGGGTAACCACCCAGTAGCAGACTTTTCTCCCCTCATGGGGAGGGATGCTGCAGGCCAAAAACGGCGTCTCTGGACGCGAGCGCAGCCCGGTCTCTTAAATGCAAGTGGTGTTTAACCACTGGCTCACCCGCACGGAACGGGTGCGATCTGGCGGACCCCACCTAAGCTAAGGGTTAACTCGCATCGGTCGGCCGCGCTGGGCAAAGTACAGGATCTAGATAGCAGTCTTCATCAAAAGTCTTGAACAAAATAAAAAAGTGGTAGCAAAAAAGATGAACCGCAGGTCCCATCAGGGAGCCAGGTCTAACTCCTTGCACTAGGCATAAAAAACTGGTATGCTAACCAGAGTAGGGGGGTTATGTGCTGAAGTGAGGACGGCCCCTGGGAGGGGCCAGCCTATCCTTCTGCTTTTTTGCCTAGTCAACTCCTAGTAGGAGGAGCATAATCCACATGTCAAGGAAGAGCTGCGTCTGTCAGTGAACGTAAGAGAAATATATTCTTCTACTCATCCCGAGTATGGTAATACCACATGTGTGAGCCCTTTACACAGCCTGGCCACATAGAGAGGTCCAAAATGCAGGGAGCACCGTCAGGCGTTCTAGAAGCATAAATTACACATATGATTTCCTAACCACCTATTACACTTTTGAAGGCCCTGCAGCACCAGGACAATAGAATTACCCACAAAATGGCCCAATTTTGGCAAGCAAACACCCCAACGTATATTCTTAGGCATTATGAGTCTTTTGTACGGTTCAATTCTCTCCACAAGTCTTCGGAAAACATGGAAAGAAAATGAAAACGTATTTTTTTCACACAGTGGTCAATTTATATGATAATTTGAACACATAGCATGTATATAGCAAAAATAACCCCCCAAAATATATTCTGCTACTCGTCCTGAGTATGGTGATACCACATGTGAGACTTTTTCAGACCCTGGCCACATAGAGGGGTCCAACATGCAGGGAGCACCGTCAGGCATTCTAGGAGCAGAAATTTCACATCTAATTCCCTAACGACCTATTACATTTTTGAAGGCCCTGGAGCACCAGGACAATGGAATTACCCACAAAATGACCCCATTTGGAAAGCAAACACCCCAACATATATTCTATGAGGCATTATGAGTCTTTTGAATGGTTTATTTTTTTCCACAAGTCTTCAAAAAACGTGGAAAGAAAACGCTTTTATTTTTACACAAAGTGGTCAATTTATAAAGGTATTTCTAACACATAGCATGTATATAGCAAAAATTAACCCCCAAAATATATTCTAATTGTCCCGAGTATGGCGATACCACATGTGTGAGAATTTTTCACATCCTGGCCACATACAGAGGCCGAACATGCAGGGAGCACCGTCAGGCGTTCTAGGAGCATAAATTACACATAAAATTTCATTGATACCGATCACACTTTTGAAGGCCCTGGAGCACCAGGACAGTGGAATTACCCACAAAATGACTCCATTTTGGAAAGCAAACACCCAAGGTATATTCTATGAGGCATGGGCTGCAGATAGGTACTCGGGCACTTTGATGGGCTGGAGACAGGTACTCGGGTAATCTGATGGACTGGTAAACGGTACTTGGGTACTCTGATGGGCTGCAGATAGGTAATCGGTTACTCAGAAGGGTTGGTGACAGGTACTCGGGTGTTCTGATGGGCTGGTGACAGGTACTTGGGTATTCTGATGGGCTGGTGACAGGTACTCGGGTACTCAGATGGGCTGGTGACAGATACTCTGATACTCAGATGGGCAGGGGACAGGTACTCTGGTACGCTAATGGTCTGGTGACAGATACTCGGGTACTCTGATGGGCAGGTGACAGGTACTTGGGTACTCTGATGGGCTGGTGACAGGTACTCAGGTACTTTGATGGGCAGGTGACAGGTACACGGGTACTTTGATGGGTTGGTGACAGGTACTCGGGTACTCAGATGGGTTGGTGACAGGTACTCGGGTACTCAGATGGGTTGGTGACAGGTACTCGGGTACTCAGATGGGATGGCGAGATTCACGATTTTTTTGCTTAGAATAAAGATCACGATTCTCGCAGCGTAACATCTTACATATACAAAAAAATTGGGCTAACAAGCACTGTTTCGTTTTTTGAAAGGGTAATTCTTCCAAAAAAATTGCGTTTGAAAGACTGCTGCGCAAATACCGTGTGACATAAAATATTGAAAAAACCGCCATCTTATTCTCTAGAGTCTCTGCTAAAAAATATATATATAATGTTTCCGGGTTCTAAGTCATTTTCTAGCAAAAAATACTGATTTTTATTTGCAAGCAGAAAATCAGAAAAGATTTAGTCTTTAAGTGGTTAAACTAAACATCTTCTATACACGGGAGTTCATTCGGAGTGCATTCCTTTGAAGCAATTAACATTGTATCTTTCTAGCTTCTTTTATCTGCATGACTTCAGAACTTGGCTCTCTGCCCAGACTTGGCAGTCTCCCCAGAGACTCAGGTCTCTCCAACTTAGAAAAGACTTCAGGCGACTTGCATTGACTTTTATTACAGTCAAGTCGCGCTGAGTCGCCCCGCAAGTCGAACTGCATTAACTGCACTGAAAATCGCGGTGATGCCTCATGGAGATCGCAGGGGGGTGGATCGAGATCGCGATTTTAATACAATTATTTGTGCAGCTCTAGTACTCAGGTACTTTGATGGACAGGTGACAGGTACTCGGGTACTTTGATGGACAGGTGACAGGTACTCGGGTACTTTGAGAGACAGGTGACAGGTACTCGGGTACTTTGATGGACAGGTGACAGGTACTCGAGTACTTTGATGGACAGGTGACAGGTACTTTGATGGACAGGTACTCGGGTACTTTGATAGACAGGTGACAGGTACTGGGTACTTTGATGGACAGGTGACAGGTACTCTGATGGGCTGAAACATGTACTTTGATGGGGTGGTGACAGTTACTTTTTTTTAGGGGGGGTGATCAGTGTGCTTGGTGTGTACAGTAGGCGG
Source organism: Glandirana rugosa (assembly GCA_018402905.1). NCBI lineage: Eukaryota > Metazoa > Chordata > Amphibia > Anura > Ranidae > Glandirana > Glandirana rugosa. The sequence continues at coordinate 10,016 of BLSH010548019.1, forward strand.
TAACAAGCTGTTAGCGCAATCTCCCTTTCACTCACGATCGGTGTGTGACAGGGAGTACCCGTTAACAGCTTGTTACTGCGGTTTGTTTACATCATGTGACCAGCTGTGATTGATACAGCCGGTCACGTGGAAAAGAGCCAATTCCATTGGCTCTTTACACTGATCGGAGCTGGGCTTTGTCTGAGGGACAAGCCTCAGCCCCGATCGACGCGCTGTGCGGCCCCGGGGGCACGCACGAGCGGCGTGCATGTGGAGGTTGGTCGTGACTGACTGTGATTGGACACAGCCGGTCACGTGGTAAAGAGCCAAATCAATTGGGGGGGACACGATCGATCCGCGATCGCCACGCTGCGGGTCCCCCAATTGCTCGGTAGGGAACTGGTTAAAGATACTAAAGATTTTAATGTAAATATAAAGAAAAAATTGGACAAAGTGGACCGTGACACACAAAAAAAGAAATTCAAACGTGACTCGGCTGACTAATGGTGACGATGGTAGAATAGTACAAGGTGATATAATCTCATTAGCAATACCTCCACTCCAAATGAGTGTGAAAGATTCAACTCAAGGTGAGGGTATGCAGACTATACATCCCAGGAGATCAAGGGAGGGAAATCAACAACATGGGAAGGACCCCTATTGGAGACAACCACAAACTCCTAAATTCTATAGTGGAGCAAGGGGGCACCATCATGATAGGGAACAGCAAGTTCGCTCATCAACACCTGTTATTGAGAGGGAGTATGGCGATAAATTCCCTATCCCAGTTTATAATAGATTCCAACCACTGGTACAACATGAATATGATAAGGCCAGACGTGATAGATCCCCTTTTTTAGGGCCACGAGGGAGAGGGTGGAGGTCGCCAAGATGGGGACACCACCCTCCCCCTTATCGAGGTCGGGGGAGAGTCAGACCTCCCCAACAGGACCCTTACAACAGAGAACCCCAAAGACTACACGGGGTGTAGAGCAGGAAAACTGGTACAATCCCAAAAATAGAAGAAGGGACACGTAAATAGTGGGATTTACAATTTAAGCAATGTAAAGTTGAATCATAAAGAACTCAATATATTAAATCTAGGTCCTAAATGTCCCCCCAGAAAGCCATTCAACAAATTCAACGTATTTATCGTTACGCAAATTAAACATGAAAAAATATTTTTTAAGACATCCTCATGAGGACCGTATTGGTACTACTTCAGCTCCTCAAAATATTGATAGCGGACTATGTAATAAGTCTGTATTCAATCCACAACTCAGTAATAACCATCATATTGAAGTCTTTAAAAATATTGTATTGAAAGACCTAGAGAAAATAAAAGTAAAGAAAAATGTAAACCCAAACTATATTACTGGGGGTATTGAGTCATTGGAAAAAAGGAAAGAGATCATTATTAGGCCAGCAGATAAGGGGGGTGGTGTGGTGGTTCTTGACAAAAACTTTTAACACAACCAAATGATGGAGTTATTCAATGATGGTAACACCTATAAAAAAAAAATTACAACGTGACACCACTAATGCTTATAGTGAAAAATTAAAAGGGACTTATTGAGTTGGGGGCTAGAAATGAAAGCTCTGAACAAAAAGGAACAAAAATACTTGGTCCTTAGTGCGTGTTACATTCTCATCATATACACACTCCCCAAAGTTCATAAAAATGCCACTACTCCCCCACCTTGACCCATTGTCAATGGCATTGGGTCTGTAACAGCTAGGTTGGGGGAGTTTTTGGATAAGTTCTTACAGCCTAGTGTTTTGGCCACTAGGGCGTATCTAAAGGATACTAAGGATTTGCTTGCATCTATGAGCAAAGTACGGTTGGATAACCAAAAAAGTACTCTATTGGTGACAGCGGACGTGTCGTCCTTGTACACCATTATCCAACACGATGATGCCTCCTTGGCAATTAATTGGGCTTTGAGTAAAAGGAACGACATCCCCCACTCACAAAAGGTGTTCCTGGGGAAGGCCCTAGACTTCTGTATCTCCCACAACTATTTTTGGTATCAAGGCCAATTTTTCTCTCAACAGGTTGGCGTGGCGATGGGGGCTAAGTTTGCCCCGAGTCTCGCCAACCTGTTTATGGCTGAGTGGGAGGACAGACATGTGTTTGGGACACCTCAACCTGAACTGAAATTCTATTGGAAATTCATAGATGACTTCCTGTTCATTTAGGAGGGCTCAGAGGAATCTGCATTGTATTTTCGAGCATATCTGAACACTAATGACAAGAATATTAATTTAGACTACCAAATTAGTGATAGTTCTATCAATTTTCTGGATGTCACCATTGAATTGTGTGAGGGCCTCATTAATACAAAGGTCTATTTTAAACCAACTGACCGAAACAGCTTCATACCAGTCAGTAGTGGTCATCACCCTAATTGGATTAAGAATATCCCAAAAGGACAACTAATGCAGGTTAAAAGAAATTGTTGCAAGATAGATGATTACTATATACAAGCGAACACTTTGAAAGAGAAGTTTGTAAAAAAAGGCTACAATGAAGAAAAATTAGTAGAGACGGTGAACGAGGTAGCATGTATACCAAGATCACAAACCCTGGAGAGTAATATCTCGAGGAGGTCAGATCAACAACAGTGGGGGTTCATCTCAGACTACCACTACCAATATCGGGAGATTGAAAATATCTACCGTAAGCATTGGCATGTATTGACCCTAGATAGGGATCTGAGCCCGGTGCTACCACCGGATCCTAGATTCATTTATAGAAAAGCACCAAATTTTGGTGACAGAGTTGTGAAAAAAATCTTGAATCCCCCTGAGCATAAAAAATCCTTCTTTGACTTGAAAGGTTTCTATGCATGCCGGAAATGTGTATGCTGTAGAACTGTAACCATAAGCAATAGGTGTCACACAACATTTAATTCTGGAGAGAGTGACACCAATTTTAGGATTAATGATTTTATCACATGTAATACGACCCATGCGGTTTACCTGCTATGGTGCCCGTGCGGGCTGTATTATGTAGGAAGCACTATGTGGTTATTGAAAACACGTATCTCTGAGCATATCACCAACATTAACCACTTCAGCCCCGGAAGGATTTGCCACTTTATGACCAGAGCACTTTTTGTGATTCGGCACTGCGTCGCTTTAACTGACAATTGCGCGGTCGTGCGACGTTGTACCCAAACTCCTTTTTTTCCCACAAATAGAGCTTTCTTTTGGTGGTATTTGATCACCTCTGTGTCATATCTGATCGCCGCTATAAACAAAAGAAGAGTAACAATTTCGCAAAAAAAAAAAAACAAATTTCTTACTTTTTGCTAAAATCCAAATCCAAAAAAAAAAAAATATAAAAAAACTTTTTTTCATCGGTTTTGGGCGATTTATATTCTTCCTCATATTTTTGGTAAAAAAAAATCGCAATCTGTGTTTATTGATTGGTTTGCGCAAAAGTTGCCGCGTTTACGGACGATGAGAATTCATTTCTGGGGTTTTTATTTATTTTTACTAGTAATGGCAGTGATCTGCGATTTTTAGCGGTACTGCGATATCGCAGCGGACATGTCGGACCATTTTGACACTTTTTTGGGACCACTGGCATTTATACAGCAATCAGTGCTATAAAAATGCACTGATTACTGTGTAAATGCCATTGGCAGTGAAGGGGTTAACCTGCAGGGGGGCGCTCTAAGGGTTAACTGTGTTCCCTGGGTGTGTTCTAACTGTGTGTGGGCTGCCCTAGATGGAGGAAGGGGGTGATCACGGCTTCCATATAGAGGAAGCCTGTGATCATCGCCCTTCCCCCTTTATGAGAATGGAGATCTGTGTTTACTTACACGGACCTCCGTTCTCTCTCTCTGCGGGGGGGCCATCGCGGGTATCCAGTGGCAATCGAGTCCGCCCTACCCGCTCCCTAGCCCCCCCCCCCCGGACACACTGAGCGCGCGAGCACGCTCACAGCACTAGTTATTGCAGCCGCTGTCATATGACGGCGGTTTGCGATGATGAGCCACTCTGTCGCCATCAGACTGCAGTCGGCGGTCGGCAAGTGGTTAAAATGGCTTTACAAAGCATAGTGTATCGTTACACTTTAGAAAGGTACATAATAGGGACTCGTGGTTCGTACAAGTTTGTGGCATAGACAAAGTATATCCCAAATGGAGAGGGTCCAATTTGGTACGAGACCTAGCTAACAGAGAAACAAATTGGATCTTCCTTTTGAATGCTTTACTGCCAAATGGGCTAAACGTATAATTAGATTTAAATTGTTTTATTAGTGATCTTTAAACTGGCATTGGTATTTAATTTTTTTTTTTTTTTATATATTTTTATACATTTGTTATGTATTTTTGTCTCTATTTATGTAATTCTTAGTGATTGTGATTTAATAGGAACCTAGAAATTATTGATATTTATTTGTAAAGTGTGAAGTTATTCACAGATATTTAATGGTCTACATTGATGAAAAGGATAGATATGGGTTTTTATGTTAAGTATGCCTGAAATTTAACAGCATATTGACAAGGCAACGTGACACCAACACTGGGATATCATGATTCCAATGTTGTTGTCACTAGTGCTACTATTTTATGGACCGGACGGTAACATGTCCACTCTATTGGGAGCATTACGGTAGTTGTGCTGAGAGCGGTGATGTGTGAATGTAGTGGCATTTTCATGGCTCCTGCCTTATTAGAGAGGTTGCCTAGCTGATGGTAGTTGATTGAAGGAGACCCTTGTACTGCAGACGGTGTGGGGTGAGATTATCCCGGCTCATATAGCCACACCAGACTCAACACAATATTGAATACATGCTTGTTTTTATTTTAACCTTGTAAGTGTGCTGGCATAAGGAATGGTTTATGAATAAATGCACCTTATTAGTACTGCCAATGTTGCATTAGTGGAGGCTTTTCTTTTCTTCCCTATACATGTGACACTGTGAATGAGCTGGCTTTGGATCAACCAGCCGAGCTATTTATGCTGTACTTGAGGGACACGAGAGTGTGAGGCCAGAGTTTGCGGTGAGTGCAATTCCTATAGGGAGCGGTATCTATGAGCGCACTGCTGGTGTTATTTAAACTACTCCCGCATCACTCCACAGAGGACTGTCATTTCTCCTATCTTCATTCTGGGACTCACATTATGGACTTTTGATATTTGTACTGTTTTATGTATTGCACATATCATTTGTACAATTTGGTTTGTAGGATAGTGCTGTCTTACCACGTTTACCTTTATTGCAGTTTAATTGATATACATGTGGTATGCAATTTTTATGCCTATGGCATGTTTGAGCAATATATCATTTAGTGACAACTTTGTGAAAAAAAAATGTAATTTCCCCAAAACTTGTGGCAAAATATAAAATAATCCATGGACTCAACATGCCTCTCAGCAAATAGCTTGGGGTGTCTACTTTTCAAAATTGGGTCATTTGGAGGGTGCTATCTGGGCATTTTATGGCCTCCGATACTGTGATAGATAGTGAGGAGTGAAATCAGCAATTTTCGCCCTTAGAAATCCTGAAGGCAGTGATTGGTTTTCGGGGTCCTGTACGCGGCTAGACTGCCAAAAAGTCTCACATATGTGGTATCCCCGTATTCGGGAGAAGCAGCAGAATGTATTTTGGGGTGTAATTCCACATATACCCATGGTATGTGGGAGCAAGATATAATTTTAGTGACAACTTTGTGTAATTTTTTTTGTCATTTTTCAATCACTTGTGACAAAAAAATAAAATATTCCATGGACTCAACATTCCTCTCAGCAATAGGCTTGGGGTGTCTGCTTTCCAAAATGGGGTAATTTGGGGGGTGTTTGTTATCTGGGCATTTAATGGCCTCCGAAACTGTGATAGGTAGTGTGGGTTGAAAGCAAAAGTATACACCTTTTTCAAAATGGGGTAATTTGGGGGGGGGGGGGGGGTT
>BLSH010548019.1:15928-31229 GCA_018402905.1 Glandirana rugosa
GCACCATGGTTATAAATTGGTGAAGTCGGGGTCTTCCTAAAGGGGGACTTACTGGTCTCGTAAAAAAGGGGTTGTACTGCCCTTCCATTATAGCATCTCAGGAAATAAGATAGGCAGTTATAAAATAAAAGCTGCTTAAATTCCAGAAAATGTACCCTAGTTTGTAAACGCTATAACGCATATCAATAAATATACAATTGACTTTTTTTTTTTACCCAAGTCGTGGCTGAATGCATTTTGGCAAAAATGTATGACTAAAATTGAGTTTATTGCATTTTAATAACAAAAAGTTAAAAATATTTTTTTTTGCTAAATTTTAGTTCTTTTTTAGTTTATATCGCAAAAAATAAAAACGTAGAGGTGATCAAATACCATCAAAAGAAAGATCTATTTGTGGGGAAAAAAAGGACGTAAATTGTGTTTGGGTACAGCATTGCATGACCACGCAATTACCAGTTAAAGCAGTGCAGTGCCAAATTGTAAAAAATGCTCTGGTCATTCAGGGGGAAATCCTTCTGGGGCTGAAGTGGTTAAATATTGGTACCACGTTGGCTTTTCTCCAATCAGCTGGTACTATTCCAGTCAGTAAACTGTCCATAAAAATTAGGAACAATGGTCTGGCTATCATCTGACTGAGTTCCTTAAGAACCCTCGGGTGTAAGCCATCTGGTCCTGGTGACTTATTTGGGTTAAGTTTTTCAAGTCTATTTCTGACACTGGCTTCTGTTAGCCATGAGGGTGCATTCTGTGATGTGTTATTAACATTACGGTCTTTGTTACTATATCCCCTCATTTTCTTTGTCAAAACTGAGGAGAAGAATGCATTTAAAACCGTTGCCTTATCATTATCTTTTCTAACCAAATTCCCCTGATCATCCTTTATTGGGCCAACATGTTCTGGCCTTATGTTTTTAACTGTTAATATATTGAAAACATTTCTTGGGATATTTTTTTTACTCTCCTCTGCTATGTGCCTTTCGTGGTCTATTTTAGCCACTCTGATTGCGCTCATACACTTCTTATTGCTTTCCTTGTATGCTTGAAATTTTTTGAAGGCTTTTTTTTTACTTTTAGGCCTCATACACACGGACGTTTTTTGACACCGGCATTTTCTGGCGTTTTTTGTAGCTCTCCATGTTAGTCAATGGCCCCATAAAAACGCACACATTTTTGAACTGTAGAGGGCGTCGGCGTTAGTAAGCTGTAACTAGAACCCATGGCCAGGGCGTTCTGAGGCTGTAACGTTTTGGCGTTTTTGACGCCGACGCCGCAAAACGCTCACTAACACCATACCGGCGTTAACCGGCATTTTTTGACGCCAATGTTTTTAGGTTGAAAAATAGCAGAGGGATGATTTTTTAAAAAAAAAACGCCTATTGACGCCGACGCTCACTAACGCCGATGCATAACGCCGAAAAACGCAGTTTTTTTTTCCCCTGACTTCGGGCCCGACGTTTTGTTTATTTTTTAAGATACGCCTGTGTGTATGAGGCCTTATATGCATTTTTACATTATGGTTTAGCCACCCAGGTTTAATATTTGCTCTTGTATATTTATTGCCCATTGGAATACACTGGCCAATACCTTTGTTGAGTATGCTCTTAAAGAACTGACATTTTTAACTCCGACTTCCTTGTTCCTAGGATTTTATCACATTTAATATCATGTAGCATAGATCGTAGTTTAGGGAAGTTGACTCTTTTGAAATATAGTGTACTTGTTACCCTTTCCTGTGGTTTATACTGAATGTAATTAACCTGTGATCACTGTTTGCCAAGTTGCCCTGTATTGCTACATCCACAATCAGATCTATGTTGTTTTTATTTAGGAGATCTAGTAATGCATTGTCTCTTGTCGGTGCATTCACCAACTGGCCCATGAAATTGTCCTGCAGGCCATTTAGGAAATGGCGAGCCTTAGACGAGTGAGCAGAGTGAACACTGGGAAGACTATCCAAGAATTTTCCAAATATATGTACAAACATATTGCCAGCATACGGAAAAAGGACCCAGAGTTAGCAGTTGGCCGTCATATGGCCATGGTACATGCAGGATCTAATACAAAGGTCCGCTTTCTTGCATTGGACCATGTACACTCCAATCCCAGGGGGGTTGATATAAACAAAATTCTCTTGCAAAGAGAATTGAAGTGGATTTACCATCTAAATGCCACTTCACCCCCTGGCTTGAATGAGGCTTTCACTTTTAAGCCATTTCTACCAGGCTTTCGTTTTCGCTTCGCTTGTAAGGGGTCCGTTCTCCTACAGTATCTCACAAAAGTGAGCACACCCCTCACATTTTTGCATTTTTGTAAATATTTAATTATATCTTTCCATGTGACAACACTGAAGAAATGACACTTTGCTACAATGTAAAGTAGTGAGCGTACAGCTTGTATAACAGTGTAAAATTGCTGCCCCCTCATAATAACAACACACAGCCATTAATGTCTAAACCACTGGTGACAAAAATGAGTACACCCCTAAGTGAAAATGTCCAAAAATGGGCCCAATTAGCCATTTCCCCTGCCGATGTCATGTTATTTGTTAGTGTTACAAGGTCTCAGGTGTGAATAGGGAGCAGGTGTGTTAAATTTGGTGTTATATTTCTCATTGTCTCATACTGGTCACTGGAAGTTCGACATGGCACTTCTTGGTAAAGAACTCTCTGAGGATCTGAAAAAAAAGGGATTTTATTAAGAACTTACCGTAAAATCCTTTTCTTTGAGTTCACAGACAGACGCAGCCCTTCAATGACAAGCGGGTTAATGCACATACTACCAGGAGTAGACTAGGCAAATAGAAAAAAGCAAGCTGACCCCTCCCAGGGGGCCGTCCTCACTCCAGCATATAACCCCCCTGCTCTGTATAGCATATCAGTTCCTAACAAGCCGCACAAACGCAACACAGAGCGGTGGGTGCTGTGTCTGTCAGTGAACTCAGAGAAAAGGATTTTACGGTAAGTTCTTAATAAAATCCCTTTTTCTCTTACGTTCGCTGACAGACGCAGCCCTTCAATGACTAGTGGGGATGTCCCAAAGCAGTGTCATCAAGAGGGGTGGGTAAACAACAACTGTACCCAACAGAATGCTCTCAGGAGGCGCCAGCCGCGCCTACACCGCCGCCTGTAAAACTTTACAGCCAAAAGCAGCATCCCCAGATGCTGACACATCAACGTAGTAAAAGTGTGCACCGAGGCCCAAGTAGCCGCCTTGCACACCTGGGACACCGAAGCTTGGTGTCTGAAAGCCCAGGAAGTACTAGCTGCCCTGGTAGAATGAGCCATGACTGGAAACAGGGGGACTTTGCCCCGAACAGTATACGCATGGGTCACGGTCTGTCTGATCCAACGGGAAACAGTAGCCGACGAGGCCGCCAACCCTTTGCGTGGTCCTTCCGTCAGCACAAACAAAGCATCAGACTTCCGAAAGGAAGCTGTAGCTGCCAAATACACCAGCAAAGCACTCACGACATCCAAAGAATGTAACTTAAACTCCTTGGGATGCAAAGGGTGCGGACATAATGAAGGGAGAACAATATCCTCATTAATGTGGAAAGAGGAGACCACCTTTGGTAGAAACAAAGGGGAAGGTCGCAAGACTGCCTTGTCCTTATGAAGGACGAAGTAAGGAGACTTACAGGACAACGCTGCCAACTCAGACACCTGCCTAGCGGATGTAATGGCCACCAAGAAAGCCACCTTTTGCGACAGCAATTGTAAGGGAATATCCCTGATTTTCTCATATGGCGGTTTCTGCAGTACAGAAAGTACCAAATGCAAATCCCATGGCGCCAAAGGCGACCGTATCTGAGGAGCCACATGGCGTACACCCTGTACAAATGTACTGTACGTATCAGCAAATGTGACCCCAAAGGCCTTTGAAAAAGAATCGCCATAGCTGAAATCTGACCCTTGAGACTACTCAATGCCAACTTGTTATCCAGGCCCTGCTGCAAAAAAGCCAGCACTCGGGACACAACGTAAGAGTGGGGGTTCCAACCCCCCGCCTCACACCAGGCAATATAGGCCTTCCAGGTGCGATGATAAAGCTTGCGCGACGTACACTTGCGCGCCTTAAGCATGGTAGGGATCACGGAGTCAGACACCCCTATCCCTCAGCACCTGGGACTCAATAGCCAAGCCGTCAAAATCAGCGAGTGTAAAGCAGGGTGCAGGATGGGTCCCTGTGACAGCAGATCTTCTCGCAGCGGCAGACGCCAGGGAACATCTGTCACCATCCGCACCACGTTGGCGTGCCAAGGGCACCGAGGCCAATCCGGAGCTACCAGGATTGTCGGGATTCCCTCCGCGTCTACCCTGCGCAGTAGCCATGGTAGAAGCTTGATGGGAGGGAAGGCGTACAGGAGCCGATACCGACCCCAAGGCGCTACCAATGCGTCCGTGGCGGCCGCCAGCGGGTCCCCTGTTCTGCACACGAAGGTCTGCACCTTGTGATTGAACCTGAACACCATGAGGTCCACGTCTGGCGTGCCCCACCTGAGGCAAATCTGGCGGAACACCTCTGGATGTAGGGACCATTCCCCCTGATCCAGCGTCTGGCGACTGAGAAAGTCCGACTGCCAATTTTCTACGCCCGGAATGTAAATGGCGGAGATTGCCGGCACGTGCAGTTCTGCCCAATGCAGAATGAGGACTGATTCCGCAGCCGCTGCCGAGCTTCTCGTTCTGCCCTGATGGTTCACGTATGCCACAGCCGTGGCGTTGTCCGACTGAACCCCAACCGGAAGGCCGCGCAGCCTTGCCGTCCATTGGGAGAGGCAGAGCCTGATTGCCCTCAGCTCCAGCACATTTATCGGAAGGCGGGATTCCTGCGCCGACCAACGGCCCTGAGCAGACAGCTGCCCCAGGACCACCCCCCGCCGAGCGGTCACAAGAGGCCAAAGCCTATTACACAGGCTGCGACTATGGCAAAATGGCCGCCGATCCGCCACTAGAGGCCAAAATAGCCCACAAAATGGCCGCGGCTACGGCAAAATGGTGGCGATCCACCGCAAAATGGTGGTGGATCGCCGCATGGCGGCTTAGAGCGCGTGGGGTGCGGTGCGGGGGAGGGGGGTGTAGGAGGGGGGCGACCCCGAGCAAGGACACCCACGGTGATCTGTAGCCCCAGGAACCCTCCACCGGCCGGACTAGTCCACTACAAAAGAACGCCCAGCCCCCCCCCCCTCCGCACCCCAGGGGGGTAGAGAGGGGGTCACTCACCAATCCGACAGGCATAGCAGGTAGCCACCCGGTTGCAGACCTTCCTCCCATCTAGCGGAGAGGGATGCTGCAGGCCAAGCGCCCCTGGATGTGAGCAGAGCCCGGTCACTGGGCGCAAGTGGGGGTCACCCACTGGCCACTCGCACGGAACGGGTACGATGTGGCGGACCCCGCCAGGGCTAAGGGTAGCTCGCATCGGTCGGCCGCGCTGGGGATAGTTCAGGATTCGAGATATCCTCTATGCCCCAGTCAGCTACTTGATAGCAGTCTTCAATCAGAAGCTTCCAAAGAAAGAACAATCTGTGGAACCGCAGGTCCCAGCAGGGAACCAGGTCTAACTCCTTGCACTAGGCATAATAAAACTGATATGCTTTACAGAGCAGGAGGGTTATATGCTGGAGGATGACCCCCTGGGAGGGGTCAGCTTACTTTTTTCTATTTGCCTAGTCTACTCCTGGTAGGATGTGCATTAACCCACTTGTCATTGAAGGGCTGCGCCTGTCAGTGAACGTAAGAGAAAGAATTGTTTTACATAAAGATGGCTTAGGCTATAAGAAGATTGGCAAGATCCTGAAATTGAGCTGCAGCACGGTGGCCAAGACCATACAGCGGTTTAACAGGACAGGGTCCACTCAGAACAGGACTCGCCATGGTCGACCAAAGAAGTTGAGAGTGCACGTGCTCAGCGTCATATCCAGAGGCTGTCTTTGGGAACTAGACGTATGAGTGCTGCCAGCATTACTGCAGAGGTTGAAGGACTGGGGGGGGTCAGCCTGTCAGAGCTCAGACCATATGCCGCACACTACATCAAATTGTTCGACATGGCTGTCTTCTAAAGATGTTGCACAAGAAAGCCAAAAACAGTTTGCTTTAGACAAGCAGACTAAGGACACAGATTACTGGAACCATGTCCTGCGGTCTGATAAGACCAAAATAAACTTATTTGGTTCATATGGTGTCAAGCATGTGTGGCAGCAACCAGGTGAGGAGTACAAAGACAAGTGTGTCTTGCCTACAGGGAAGCATGGTGGTGGGAGTGTCATGGTCTGGGGCTACATGAGTGCTGCCAGAACTGGGGAGCTACAGTTCATTGAGGGAACCATGAATGCCAACGTGTACTGTGACATACTGAAGCAGAGCATGTTTCCCTCCCTTCGGAGACTGGGCCGCACGACAGTATTCCAGCATAACGACCCCAAACACCCCTCCAAGATGACTACTGCCTTGCTAAAGGAGCTGAGGGTAAAGGAACGACCAAGCATGTCTCCAGATCTAGCGCGGGCACTCCATATACACTCGCGGGTTCCCGGCCACGAGTGTTGCCTGGCAACGCGTCTGCGGCGCTTTGGTGTGTGTTATCCCCCCTCTCTGGGCGGGGTTTTGCCCCGCATCATAGCGCCGGGGAGCCCACCCAGGCCTGTACTGGCCCCACTTCCTGGGCCGTTGGCTGGGCGTTTCAATGGGATCCCCCAGTCGTTTTTGAGCGGGTGCTTACTATTAAGCTGTATATCGGTTACTTAAAAGACAAGTTGGTTTCAGTTTGACTACCATTTACAACTTTAACTTATTGTACTTATCTATATATAATTACATTTTGTACATAAACTGTTTTTCAAATTTGTACCTCCTCCCCTGGCTTCTTTTTGGTTGCCAAAGGGCGACCATACTGGGGGATCCCTTTCTGGGTGGGTCCTTGCGGTAGCACAGTATTGTTTGTTGACTCCCATTGGTCAGTTCACATGATATACGAGCTCCATCTGAACGCTTCTCCATGCCTATGTAAGTGTCTAAGCCACACTCTCTGATTGCAGCATTGTCATTTGTATTATGCTTTAAATGTATATATATCTTGTATACAATTGCTGTATATTTTTTGCAGATGTATTGTCTCGCCATATGCTAATTTTCTATTATTGTTTCATAGAGATTTGTGCATATTTTAACACACACAACGGATAAACCCTTAGAAGACAGAATTACTCCCAAGTAGAAATATAGGGGTCTAATAATGTTAAGCTATGTGTATATATACACCCTGTTCCAAATTATTATGCAAATTATATTTTTCTCATTTACCTAAATAATTGATGTAAACAACAGTCAGTATAATTATCATGTTATCAACTATTAAGAGTACAATTCTAATTTTATTTGAAAAAAACTCCTAAATGATAACAGTGTTTTTTTAAAAAAATAAAAAACTTACAATGCATTGTTCCAAATTATTACGCACAGCAAGTTTCAAAGCATTTTATAGGTTGTAAAGAACTGAAAATTGTCATTTGTTGTGTTTGCAGCATATTTACTGAAATCAAAAGCTATTTCATTCAAACAACATTTTAATTTTTTGAACATTTTAACAGGTCACGTTACATTTTAACATAGGACCCCTTATTTGATAGCAGCTTCACAAGTCTTGCATCCATTGAACTTGTGAGTTTTTGGACAGTTTCTGCTTAAATTTGTTTGCAAGATGTCAGAATAGCCTTCCAGAGCTGCTGTTTGGATGTAAACTGCCTCCCACCCTCAGATCTTTTGCTTGAGGATGCTCCCAAGGTTCTCAATAGGACTGAGGTCAGGGGAGGATGGAGGCCACACCATGACTTTCTCTCCTTTTATCCCCATAATAGCCATTGATGCAGAGGTATTCTTTGCAGCATGAGATGGTGCATTGTCATGCATGAAGATGATTTTATTACGGAAAGCATAGTTCTTCCTTCTGTACCAGGGAAGGAAGTGGTCAGTCAGGAACTCCACATACTTTGCAGAGGTCATCTTTACACCTTCGGGGACCCTAAAGGGGGCCGACCAGCTCTCTTCCCATGATTCTGACCCAAAACATGACTCCACCACCGCCTTGCTGATGTCGCAGCCTTGTTGGAACAGGGTGGCGGTCCACCAACCATCCACTACTCCATCCATCTGGACCATCCAGGGTTGCACGGCACTCATCAGTGCACAGGACTGTTTGACAATTAGTCTTCATGTATTTTTCTGCCCAATGCAGCCGTTTCTGCTTGTGAGCATTGGTTAGTGGTGGCCGAATGGAAGGTTTATGCACAGTTGCAAGACTCTGGAGGACTCTACACCTCGATGTCTGTGAGACTCCAGAGGCACCAGCAGCTTCAAATATCGGTTTGCTGCTATGTAATGGTGTTTTAGCAGCTGCTCTCTTGATCCAATGCTTGGATCTGGCAGAAATCTTCCTCAATGTGCCTTTATTTGCACAAACCCATCTGTGATCTGAACCAGCCACAAATCTCTTAATAGTGTGATGATCACACTTAAGTTTTCGTCAAATATCTAATGTTTTCATACCTCGTCCAAGGCATTGAACTATTTCACTCTTTTCGGAAGCAGAGACATCCTTTTTCTTCCCCATATTGCTTGAAAATGGTGCTCTGCTTAATAATGTGGAACACCCTCCTTTAGTAGTTTTTCCTTTAATTGGGCTCACCTGACAATCTAATTATCACAGGTGTCCAAGATTGTTTTCAGTGATCAAAAGAGCCCTGAGACACAATGCCATCCATGAGTTAAACTGAAAAACAAAATATTTAATCTTTGTGACACTGAAATAGAGTTTGCATAATAATTTGGAACAGGGCATATATATTTATGGTCGTGGCCCTGTGACCAAAGATAGATGTGGATCACATAAACACGCGACAAGACTTACAACATAAATAGACCTGAGGTGTGCCCTGGCCATCTGGTCGGTATTCCAAACAAAGGGGGCATACCCTATATAAGTAATGGAAATTATGGAGAAGAATGTGCTGAGAAGTGCCCTAAAAAGGGGGATGGGAGGGAGGGTATCGCACACTGGAACCGACAAAGAGCATGGGGGAGTGAGCTGCTTAACCACTTCGCGACCGCCGTATGCAGAATGACGGCCAGGAAGTGGTTCAGTTATCCTGACTGGGCATCATATGACGTCCTCAGGATAACAAGCCGCTGCGCGCCCGGGGGGGCACACATCGCAGCGATCGGTGGTGTGGGGGGTTAGTCTGACCCCCCGCATTACCGATCTCGGTAAAGTGCTTCCATCCGAAGCCTTTTACCATGTGATCAGCCGTGACCAATCATGGTTGGTCACAGTGTAACACAGGAAAGCCGTTTATTGGCTTTTCCTGTACTCGGGTCTGCAGACCTGAGTAGTGGAGAGCCGATCGGCTGCTCTCCTGACAGGGGAGGGTTTGTGCTGATGATTTATCAGCACAGCCCCCCCCAGGATCGTCACAGACCACCAGGGAGCCTGCCCAGGGGACCACCAGGGATGTGCCCACCCAGGACCACCAGGGAGCCGACCAGGGACCACCAGGGAGCCGATCTGGACCACCAGGGAGACGACCCTAGACCACCAGGTAAGGGGCATAGTGCCCAATATGAATGGCACTCAGTGTCACCTTCAGATGCCACCCTAGACCATCAGGGAATGGGCCCTTTTCAGTACATATGCCCACCAGTGCCCCTATCAGTGTGTACCAGTGCCCCTATCAGTGCATACCAGTGCCATATATCAGTGCCCACCAATGCCACCTACTAGTGCCCACCTATCAATGCCCAGTGCCGCCTATGAGTGCCAATCAGTGCCGTCTATGAGTGCCCATCAGTGCCGCTTATCAGTGTCCCTCAGTGCTGGATATCAGTGCCCGTCAGTGTTGCATATCAGTGCCACCTATCAGTGCCCGTCAGTGCTGCTTATCAGTGCCGCCTAACAGTGCTCATCATTGCTGCATATAAGTGCCTCATCATCTGTGCCACCTCATCAGTGCCAATCAGTACTGCCACATCAGTGCCTGTCAGTGCAGCCTCATCAGTGCCCATCAGCGATGGAGAAAATATACTTCTTTACAAAGTTTTGTGACAGAAATAGAGAATTTTTTTTTTTCAAAATTTTCGGTCTTTTTTTGTTTATAGCGCAAAAAATAAAAAATGCAGGGGTGATCAAATACCACCAAAGGAAAGCTCTATTTGTAGAAACAAAATGATAAAAACTTTGTTTGGGTACAGCGTCGCAGGACCGCGGAATTGTCATTCAAAGCGCAACAGCACTGAAAGCTGAAAATTGGTCTGGTAGGAAAGTGTTCTAAGTGCATAGTGTTGAAGTGGTTAAATACCCTCCAGGCTCCTCCCATAAATTCAGGCCACCATACTGGCCTTCTTATTTATGGTCGTGGCCCTCTGACCGAAGATAGATGTGGATCACATAAACACGCGACAAGACTTACAACATAAATAGACCTGAGGTGTGCCCTGGTTATCTGGTCGGTATGCCAAGGGGGCAAAAATATCCAGTTTTAGGGAAGTAGTCCTTTATTGGTACTGTGATCATTGAAAAAAATTAGTGAAGGTTTATGCCATCTACAGCTAAGGATTTGGAATTTATCTAGCAAAGCAGCCGGACTTCCATCTACCTAATTCCTTGATCACTAGGTGTGGTACTCCGTGCTGAGATGCAGCTGAAGCTGCTCCGATCTGGAAGGAATGTCGGGAGTACCGACTGGGGTCAAGGCCTAAGTTGACACATAGGATCTTAAGGTGCCTGATAAATTGGCTGCCACTCAGAGGGCTGTTTGGAAAAGGCAATGATGGGCTAGAGTCAGATTGACTGTGCAGGTGAATCAGTAGCCGGTCGAGTACGACCACTGGGCACCAGGCGTTGTTAGTCTGAAAGAGGTTGATGTTGACCCCCGGGTCCGGATTGTTGAGTTCTGGAGACCGCGAGATGAAAGACATAATAGTCTTAAATGCTAGTCAGGTGGCATGTGCATAGTATCTGGCTGCTAGTGCCACTAAAGGTGAATTCCCTAAGCCACAGAAAACTGTAGAAGGCCAGGTAGATGGCCGCTTGGACGACTAGACTGGGCAGAACCCCGAACAGGAACGTGCCAGGATTTTAGGCCTGTCCTTAAAGATAGCATATGTGATGGGTAAGCGTTTGCCATTGGCTACGGGCTGATGTTTCTGGATGCCCCATAGGAGGGATCTCATTGTGTGGGCTGTGAATACAGACGGCTTTCTGGGGTCCTGTAAGGACAGGAAATGCTGGAGGCCAGCTGGGTATAGCTTGATAGCGTTATGAGAAAGAGCCAGCTGCATGTGGCAATACGATACGAAGGATAGGACATTCCTTGTGTCACCTGTCGTTGCTCCGGAGAGTGAGCTGCTGCCCTAATGGGATAGAGTTAACAAAAGGGGGGGTGACTGACTAAAACCGGGGACCTGAAGGATTTCTGGTGGCCATGGCCGGCGAACCAGTGATGGCCAAAAATTGCAGTGACACCTGTGGAGGCTGCGGTATCCGTGACTACCTGAGGTGATAAAGCTGATGCTAACGGAATAAACATAAATATGCTGTTCCAGTTTGCGAGGATTTTGCCCCACATTGTCATATTAGTTATTGCTGCTGGGCCCAGCCTGAGAACTTGATCAGGGTTTGTACCTACGAGAGGAAGACCAAGAGGCGTGAAATGAAGGACCATCCCTGAGGGAAAATGCTTACGGCAAAGTTGAGCATCCCTGATAGGGATTTTGGCTATCTCTTAGTACGCCCAGCGAAAGGGTAAAGGTGTGAATAACCGACTTGATTTGGGACAATTTGTCAAGAGGTAGGGCTCTGCTATGTGCATGTAGATTGCCAAATACCACTCCTAGTACATATTTAAGATCACTGCGGGATGCAAATTGATACTCCCCCCCACCGACGGGATAGGTTGTCCCAACTTGTCCACCTGGTGTGGTTCTGCGGGGGCCAGCAAGCTCTGATTGGTATCGAAGGTGGAGGGAAAGTTGAGGGGCATCTAGTAACTGTATGAGAGCACCAGTTCACCGTATGGCGGAGGACTGGCAAATAGCACAAAACAGGGAATGTAGATCAGCAAAGTGGTGGCAGAAAAGCTCTGTGCCAATGACACTCCAGTTTGAAGAGCAGCCTGGAGAGCTCAGGCTTCCTGGCTTTAGTGGGGTAGGGAGTTCACCTGCACTGCAGCTCTGCTGTGAGCTTGGGGATGGCCCATCCCCTGAGGGACTGCACCCTGTCGCTCTGAGCCAACAGAGGGTGACAGAGGGGTGGGTATGAAGTCCACACTGCTGGCCCCCGACATGGCTGCGACTATGAGACAAAACAAGGAGGAGCATGTGTCAAGAGGAGTCATAGCAGCATGATAGTTCAGAACAATGTGACAGAGAGACCCGTGGACTACACCTGACCGACGCTCTAGTAGGGAGGTCCTGGTAAGGATTGAAACCTGGTCGACTGGAAACCTGTAATAGGGGTGACATGAGTGAAAAATGTATATCTCTGTTATTTTCCTGAATGGACTGTCCCACCACTGTTATGCGGGTAGCTCTGATGAAGAAGCGATCCCTATGAGAAAACGATGAGTGGCTCGTGTGTGAATGCCACTAAAGAGGAGTGGCCAATTAAGTGCGACTAAAATGGTGTGTGGATGATTGTGTGCCATTGAGAATGTGCTTGTAAAGAATTAAGTTTGTACCTGCTTGCAGCGATTGTGAGGGGTTGATGTAATATGTGCTTGCAGCGATTGCAAGTGTGTGTGCTTGCAGCGATTGCAAGTGTGTGTGCTCGCAGCGATTGCAAAGGGTTGATGTAATATGTGCTTGCAGCGACTGCAAGTGTGTGTGCTTGCAGCGATTGCAAGGGGTCGATGTAATATGTGCTTGCAGCGATTGCAAGTGTGTGTGCTCGCAGCGATTGCGAGGGATTGTGTAGATGCGTGCTCTCAGCAATTGTGAGGAGTTAATGTAAGTAATCGCTTTCAGCGATTGCAAGAAGTTTAGTATGCATGCTCGCAGCAATTATGAGGGATTTGTGTTGATGTGTGCTTGCAGCGATAACAAGGAGTTAATGTAAAAACGCACTTGCAGCAATTGCAAGGGATTGTGTAAATGCGCGCTCTCAGCAATTGTGAGGCGTTAATGTAAGTAAGCGCTTGCAGCGATTGCAAGAAGTTTAGTATACCTGCTTGCAGCGATCAGAGGGATTTGTGTTGGAGCGTGCTCACAGTGATTGTGAGGAGTTAATGTAAATAAATGCTTGCAGCGATTGCAAGTATGTGTGCTTGCAGCGATTGCAAGTGTGTATGAGGATAAGGATATTGCGCTACCTATTAGAAGTGTTGAAACAGCCAGCACAACAATAAACCAAGTTGGAGGGTAAATAGTATATGAAAAGGGGTGCGGCGCTATATGAGGACTCAGAACATATAAATAACTAGTACTGAAAATAACTAAGTTAAATACATTAGGTTAAAAAACCTTGATATAATTTGCATATACAATGGACAAGTGCCTGGGGACAGTGGACAATGGAACAAACCACTAATCAGGAAATTATTATTATTATTATTATTATACAGGATTTATATAGCGCCAACAATTTACGCAGCGCTTTACAACTTGAGGGTAGACAGTACAAATACAATACACTTAAATACAGTAGGAATCAGAGGGCCCTGCTCGTTAGAGCTTACAATCTAAAAATGGAAATTACATTAAATGTTATAAATTCTGAGAATAAATACGAGAGGCAATTGCAATAATGGAGATGCCCTATTCAATTACAGTCCAAAGAGTGTGTACATGTATCAACATAGTAGTCCAATGCAATTCGAAGTGAAGTGACTTGTGCTCCATTTAAAGGTGATTAGGAGTGACAATCCACATTGGTAGGTGATTGCACTTACCGGAAGCCGGTAAGGTACCAGCATGTAGTATATGGTTCAATGGTCCGGGATGAGATGTGCAGTAATTCGGGGTGAAAAGTGAGGTGAAAAGTGCTTAGTGCAAAAGGTGCTCCAGAGTGACTATCCAAAAGGAGTATGCGAATATGCTTACCAGAAGCAGGCAAGGTACCAGCATGTGTATTAGCAAATACTGTGCTGTCCTGGAATGGAGGTAGGTAGTGAAATAAATCCTTCTGGTGGTTTGGAACCGTCAGCATCAAAACACTCCAGGGGGTGGTCAGAACCCCCTTTGTTGATGGAAGAGGTCACTCAGGCAACAGATTTATAGTGAAATAAAGGAAAAAAAGTGCTCAATAGCTTAATCCAGTTAAGAATAATAATTTATTCAAAGTGTGGTTAAAAACACTTACATTTAAAAGGATAAAACCAAGCTCAGTTGTAAAAGTCCAAATGCAGTGAATCAGAATCAGAATCAGAAAAGGTTTATTGCCATGATCTGTAAACAAGGTTCACGGATTAGGAATTTGTCTTGGTGTTTTGGCAAAAAAAGAAGAATAACAAAAAATACAAAAAAAATAAATAAAAAATACTAAGTAAAATACACAATAAATACAAAAGTAATCACAAGATTTACAGGGTTAGATAAGATAACTGCACAGGCTATTTAGACTGGGACATGTGCAAATGCAAAATTTACAGAGTCAAAGTGTCAAGTGGCAAAGTACAAAAATTAGTGTGTAAAGTGTCAAGAGTTAAGTGTTCATGAGTCCCACAGCAGATGGATAGAAACTGTTTTTGTGGCGGGAGGTTCTGGTCCGCATGGACCGTAGCCTCCTGCCTGAGGGGAGTGGCTGAAATAGTCCATGTCCAGGGTGAGAAGGGTCGGTTGTGATCCGACTTGCTCGTCCCCGAGTCCTGGAGACGTACAGGTCGTGGATGGATGGAAGGCTGCAGCCGATCACCTTTTCTGCAGAGCGCACAATGCGCTGCAGTCTCTGTCTGTCCCTGGCTGTGGCTCCAGCGTACCACACGGTGATGGAGGAGGTGAGGATGGATTCAATGATGGCCGTGTAAAACTGCACCATCATCTGCACCGGCAGCTTTGCTTTTCTCAGCTGCCGTAGGAAGTACATCCTCTGCTGGGCCTTCTTGATGAGGGAGCCGATGGTAGGCTCCCACTTGAGGTCGTGGGTGATGGTGGTCCCGAGGAAGCGGAAGGAGTCCACGGTGGTGACGGGTAGGTCTGTCAGGGCGAGGGGGGGCAGGGGGGCTGTGACTTTTCTGAAGTCCACGATCATCTCCACTGTCTTCTGGGCATTGAGCTCCAGGTTGTTGGCACTGCACCAGGACACCAGCCGGTCCACCTCC
>BLSH010548019.1:36854-61660 GCA_018402905.1 Glandirana rugosa
AAGAGGAGGGGGGAGACCTCGGAGAGAACATAGACCCGGGGAAAAGGACCAAACTAAAAGAAACCCTTTTAGGTCTCCTCCTCCTCCTACCGAGACTAACATGGATTTTCCTCTTGCCTCGACAAGTGGGGCAAGAAATAGGTATATCCCTACCCTCGGCAAGGCACAACGTCGCACGACCGCGCAATTGTCCGTTAAAGCGACGCAGTGCCGAATCGCAAAAAGTGCTCTGGTCCTAAAGCTGCAAAACCTTCCGGGGCTGAAGTGGTTAAACGGAGCACAAGTCACTTCACTTCGAATTGCATTGGACTACTATGTTGATACATGTACACACTCTTTGGACTGTAATTGAATAGGGATTTTCCCCTCTACGTGGAATGAATCAACGGAACGGCTCCCATCCCTATATGGATAAAGAACGGGGTGAACAGCTCCGTTCTCCTTTTAGGTACAATCAGAGCCATCCTCCTCCTCCTCTGGATTTTCCCAAAGAAAATCAAACCAGGAAAAGGGGCCCAGATACAAGAGAGGCTCCAGAGGGGGGAGGAGAATACAGAGGCAAAAAATCAAGAACCTAACCAATACTGGCATTTTCAACCTCAGCCATACCACTTTAACGAAAGAGTAAAATGAAGTGCTCAACAAAGGCCTCAAATTTGTTCCACCCAAAAAGTTGAACACGTTCTCAACATTCATTGATATACATAAGTATATTAGGAAAGTGAATATTCAAAGATATATATTGACAAACCCTATTACTAGGCCCACTACAACAAACACCAGCAATATAGTACATTCAGGCCTAGCGAATCTTTCCTTATTTAATCCCCCGGGCCAATTGGCCCCATCAGTCAATGTGTTTAAAGAACTAGTACAGAAGGACCTTGTACAATTAGAAATTAAGAAATGATGCACACACTCCAATATTAAGAAGGGGTTGGAAAGTTTGTGCAACAAGAAGGATCTAGTTATTTGCCCAGCAGACAAGGGCATCGAGTATTGGACAAATAAAGCTACATGACTGAGATGTACAAAATATTAAGTGATAACAACACCTACAAAGTACTGCCAGAGGACCCCACTCACAAATACAAAAATGAACTTGCTTCTCTTATTAATAGAGGCTTTCAAGAAGGGATTCTGGATAATAAAGAAAAACACTATCTTGTCCCATTAGCACCACGAATCCCAGTCATATACTATTTACCAAAAATACATAAGGATTCCAATGACCCACCAGGACGTCCAATTATTAGCGGGATCGACTCCATTACCTCTAGAATCGGTCACTACATTGATCACTACCTGCAACCTAGAGAACGAACAATACCTTCCTTTCTAAAGGACACTAAAGATACCACCCGCCTCCTGCAAGGTATTCACATTGAAGAGGGTGACCTCCTCACTACAGCTGATGTAGCCTCATTGTACACCTGCATTCCGCACCATCTTGGTATTGGATTAGTTGATCACTATTTGTCCCAAGACGTTTCGATCCCCGATAAACACAGACGTTTCATCGTGGATCTGGTGATCTTCGCTACCAATCATAATTACTTTTGGTTCGCCGACAAGTTCTACTCACAAGAACAGGGTGTGGCTATGGGGGCCAAGTTTGCCCCCAGCTTAGCTAACTCTTTATGGCTAAGTGGGAGGAGGATGTCGTCCATGCCCATAGAAGGCCCGAACTGGTCCTCTGGGCCCGATATATTGACGACATCCTCCTCCTTTGGAGAGGCACAGCAGACTCTTTAGTAAGTTTTTTCCAAGATCTCAACTCCAACAACAGAGGAATTTCACTATCACTGGAATACAGCCATGAACGCATCCATTTTTTGGACCTAGATATTGAACTAAGGAATAACCAGGTTTACACTAAGACATTTTTCAAACACACAGACCGGAATGGCTTTATCTCCACAGATAGAATAAACTGAAACTTCTGCGCTGGGTCAAACTGATGTTAGTGATTAGTCCATGAGTCACTTTCAATAAGAAAAAGAGGCAACAAAGAAGTATACAGGTGAAGACACAGGACCAATATTCCCATATAAAGTGCTCGTGCTCAGATGGATGAAGGATTTTCACTCTGTGCTGGTTGTGCCCCACACGGATACACACTCACCGTCACTCCAGCGACCACCTATTGCTAGTGTGGTCAGGGTAAGCTTTGTGGGGAATATTCCCCTCTGTGGCTCTGCTCTATCGCTGCACTTCAGAGGTTTACTCCATCACATTGGTAAATCATAAATGAGAGGAGGGAAAAAGACTCATAGTGCAGATAAGTCTATAACGGATTCATTGTAAAAAAACTAAAAACATTGAATAAAATTTACACTCACATTTTGATCGTTCAGCTGGTGATCGTTCGCGTTCTCCTACTCAAACAATCAGGACTGCGTCACAATGATGTAATCAAACTTCGACGCGTTTCGGCCAATGAACAGCGACCATCATCAGGAAATTCAATTGTCGCCATCTTGGTAGAGGGCATTTATACCCTTACCTCGTATATGCCATACTTAACTTAATTAGTATAGAACTGCATTTAAATTATAGGTGCTGTGATATCTGAGCATTGACAATTCGCAGTAAAACAATTGTCTAAAACATAGCAACATATAATAGTTTTATTTGAACGTTATTAATCCTATATTAAAGAGATAACCGGAGCGGTGAGCCCTCTAGTGGTCATAGACCAGAATGCAATTGAATGATAAAAGGTGATATGAAATTGTAATATGTGTATAACTAAATGTTTACTAAAAAAGTGAAAATAACCAAATAGTGAGAATGTTAAATATTTATGACGTGTAAAGAATATGTGGTAGTTAAGTGTGAATAGATGAATTTTATTAGAATGATAGGTGAGAATAAATTAGAATTGATAAAAAAAAAAAAAAATATTAATAATAAAAATTGTGAATAAAGGGATTTTATTAAAACTTACCGTAAAATCCTTTTCTCCGAGTTCACTGACAGATGCAGCTCTTCATGACAAGTGGGGTTTATGCTTGTCCCACTAGGAGTTAACTAGGCAGGGAAAAGAACAGCTGGCCCCTCCCATGGGGCCGTCCTCTCTTCTCACATAAACCCTCTCCATAGCATAGCTCAGCAGTTCGTACACAAGCCGTACAGAGAACAGAGCACAGAGGGGTGGGTGCTGCGTCTGTCAGTGAACTCGGAGAAAAGGATTTTACGGTAAGTTTTAATAAAATCCCTTTTTCTCCTACGTTCACTAACAGACGCAGCTCTTCATGACAAGTGGGGATGTCCCAAAGCTGTGCAAAAAAGAGGGGTGGGTAAACGATAACAACTGTACCCAACAGAACCTCTGGAGGAGGCGCCAACGCGCCTACACTGCCGCCTGCAAAACTTTGCGGCCAAAAGCAGCATCCGAAGATGCTAACAAATCAACTTTATAAAACTTAGTGAAAGTGTGTACCGAGGCCCAAGTGGCCGCCTTGCACACCTGAGACACCGAAGCCTGGTGCCTGAAAGCCCAGGAAGTGCTAACAGCCCGGGTAGAATGAGCCGTGACCGGAAAAGGGGGAACCTTGCCCCGAACAGAATACGCATGGGTCACGGTCTGTCTAATCCAACGAGAGATAGTAGCCCACGAGGCCGCCAAGCCTTTGCGCAGACCTTCTGTCAGCACAGATTATCGGACTTCCGAAAAGAAGCTGTAGCAGATAAATACACTCGTAAGGCCCTCACTACGTCCAAAGTATGCAAATCAATTTCCTTTGGGTGCGATGGACGTGGGCACAATGAAGGAAGAACAATATCTTCGTTAATATGAAACGAAGAAACCACCTTCGGGAGAAACGAAGGAGAGGGTCGCAAGACCACCTTGTCCTTGTGCAGGACTAGCAAGGGAGACTTGCACGACAGTGCTGCCAACTCAGACACCCGTCTGACGGAATTGATGGCTACCAAAAAAGCCACCTTCTGCGTCAGCAATTGTAAGGAATTCTCCCTGATTTTTTCATAGGGTGGTTTCTGAAGTACAGAGAGCACCAAATTCAGATCCCACGGGGCCATCGGGGTCTTCACCCGAGGAGCCACATGTCGCACACCTTGTACAAAGGTACGAATCAATGAGTGCGACGCCAAGGGTCTCTGAAAAAGAATCGCCAGAGCCGATATCTGGCCCTTAAGAGTACTCAAAGCCAGTTTTTTGTTCAGGCCTTGCTGCAAAAAAGTCAGTACCCTAGACACCACATAAGAGCGAGGGATATGACCCTTCACCTCACACCAAGCTATATAAGCCTTTCAGGTGCGGTGGTAAATCTTGCGACAAGTACACTTGCGCGCCTTTAACAAGGTAGGGATCAGCGACTCCCCTGTCTCTTAGCACCTGGGACTCAATAGCCAGGCCGTCAAAGCAGGGTGCAAGATGGGCCCCTGAGACAGAAGATCTCCTCGCAACAGGAGCCGCCAAGGGGCGTCTGCCACCATTTGCACCACGTCGGCGTACCAAGTGCGCCGAGGCCAATCTGGAGCCACCAGAATTGCTGGTATTCCCTCTGCCACTATCCTGCGTATCAGACGCGGTAAAAGTTTTATCAGAGGGAAGGCGTACAGAAGTCAGTAATGGCCCCAGGGGGCCACCAGAGCGTCCGTGGCCACTGCCAACGGATCTCTCGTTCTGGACACAAAGGTCTTCACCTTGTGATTGAACCGAGACGCCATGAGATCCGCGTCTGGTGTCCCCCATCTGCGGCAAATCTGGTTGAACACTTCCGGGTGGAGAGACCCCTGGTCCAGCGTCTGGCAACTGAGGAAGTCCGCCTGCCAGTTTTCTACACCTGGATTGTAAATGGTGGAGATTGCCGGAACATGACGTTCTGCCCAGCGCAGTATCAGAGCTGCCTCCGCTGAAGCTGCTGGACTCCACGTGCCGCACTGATGGTTCACATATGCCACAGCCGTGGCATTGTCCGATTGAATCCGAATCGGACGACCCTGCAACCTCACTGTCCAGTGAGATAGGCACAATCTGATTGCTCTCAGTTCCAGCACGTTGATGGGAAGCCGAGCCTCCTGTGCCGACCAACGGCCCTGGGCAGACAGCTGCCCCAGGATCCTGCCCGAGCCTGAAAGACTGGCATCCGTGGTGAGAATCACCCACTGAAGGGGCAGGAACGACTTCCCCTGAATCAACGCCGAATCCCGAAGCCAC
Organism: Glandirana rugosa; assembly: GCA_018402905.1. NCBI lineage: Eukaryota > Metazoa > Chordata > Amphibia > Anura > Ranidae > Glandirana > Glandirana rugosa. The sequence goes on from BLSH010548019.1 coordinate 42,040, forward strand.
CAGGTCAGAGACGCCCTGGTCTGGGAGCTCAGACGGATCAGAAGGTCCAGAGACCGAGGGGACCTGTCCCACCGAGCCAGGATTGCTCGCTGAAGGAGAAGAGTGTGACTCTGGGCGCAAGGTATTGCCTCGAAAGTCGAGACCATGAGTCCCAGCACCCACATACAGAAACGTAATGAAGATCGTCTGTGCGACAGGAGGGTTCGCACTGCCGACTGCAGTGCCAGCAACTTGGCTTGAGGAAGGAAAACCTTTGCCTGCTCTGTGTCCAGAATCAGCCCCAGATACTCCAGGCAAGGAGATGGAGACACCGTCGACTTCTGTAGGTTGAGCAACCAGCCGAAGTCCTGCAGCGAGGTCATTGTGATCCTCACATTCTCCTCCAGAGCCGAGGCGGACTTCGCTCGCATGAGCAGGTCGTCCAGGTAGGCTACTACTGCAATGCCTCTCTGTCGCAGCAACGCCAATACCGGAGCTAGCAGTTTTGTGAACACTCGGGGGGCTGAGGCTAGACCGAAGGGGAGCGCCACAAACTGATAATGGAGGTCTCCCACTGCAAAGCGAAGGAAACGCTGATGCCGTGGACAGATAGGTACATGGAGGTACGCATCCCTGATGTCTAGAGATGCCAGAAATTCCCCCTGATGGGGGGAGACCAAGACCGAGCGGATAGATTCCATCCGTAATTTCCGCGCCGACATACTGGTTCAGGGCCTTCAGGTCCAGTACTGGCCGAACCCCCCCTTTTTGGGGACCACGAACAGATTTGTGTAAAAATCTTGAAACCTCTCCGCTGGAGGCACTGACACGATCACCCCTTGGTCCGAGAGTGCTTGAACCGCCCCGAAGAGGGCCTCCCGGCACGTCTGCGGGAGCCCTAAGTTTGATGGGAAGAACCTGTCTGGGGGTAGAGTGTTGAACTCGATCTGTACCCGGTGGACACCACTTCCCGGACCCAACGGTCTGGAATGTGAGCCAGCTACTGGTCTGCGAACCCCAGAAGACGTCCCCCCACCCGAAGCCCGGATGGGGGCAACCCATCAGGCTGAGGAGGGCTTGTCCTCCGCCTTTTTGGCTTTGCGCTGCCATTGCCGGTTTCCGGCCCCTGTAGCGACCTTACCGGGACGGGTTCCTTTACCTGTTGCGCCTGAGGCACGAAAAAACCTCTTCTGACCTGAGGGAGGAGGCCCCTGTCTATGGCGAAACTCACGCCTGCGGGGCTCTGGAAGGAAAGTACTCTTACCTCCCGTGAAACCCTTAATGATTTCATCCAACCGTGGACCAAATAGACGTCCACCCTGAAAGGGAAGGTCAGCAAGACCTTTTTTGGAAGCATGGTCACCGGACCAAGAACACAACCAAAGTATCCGTCTGAGGATAACTGCCAACACAGCTATTCTGGATAACATAGGCAGTAAATCGACGGCCGCATCACAAAGGTACTTGAGCCCTCGGAGCAAAAACTCAGCCCTCTGCGGCGCATTCATCAGGCATTCCAGATCATTCAGGAGCTCCGCCATACGTTCAGACAGATGTTGCGCTGCCATGGCCGACGCCAGGGCTGGTCGCAAAGCAGAGCCTGCCACCAGGAATAGCGACTTTAACAGCGCCTCTGTCTTTCTGTCAGCGGGATCCTTGAAGGAAGGAGCCCCTTCCAGGGGAATGGTCGTCGCCTTATTAAGGCGAGCTATCGGTGGGTCCACCACCTGCGATTCCCATTTTTTCAAAAAAGCTTTCCTCAAAGGGATAGCGAGCAGCAAACCGTTTTGACAGCGAAAAAGAATGCTGCGGACGCTGCCATTCACGATAAATAAAATGATCAAAGAATTGATCATAGGGGTAAGCCTTGGGGGCCCTAGGGGGCCTGGAGGACACACACACACACACACATACGAAGAAGACTGCGATTCGCCATCCTGGCTCAATCGCAGCATAGTGTGAATGCCAGCGATAATGGCGGAAACCATCGCTTTTTCACGCGCAGCCGCCACCCCCTGATCCTCTTCACCGTCCGATGGGCCCAGTTCCCCATCAGATAGGTCCGCTGGGGTCCCTGTGACTCCAGGGGCCACTTCCGGATAAGAATCCTCCCCTGAAGAACAAGGAGGAGGGGGGCGCTTCTTGGAGGCCTGTTGGGCGACCTTCGCCCGGGGGAGAAATTCACTAAAGACCGCCCGCAGCTGGTCCAAAAAAGCCCCTTGCGCAGATTGCGCCACCGCTGATTCCTACTCAGCATGTTCAGCAGTATAGTCTGCCATCGTTCTCCCCTCAAAACAGTCTAAGTGACACACAGGTGAATACTAAACCGTTGAGACACCCCCACATAGCCGCACACCGACGCCCCACAGCGCACCAGGGGACCCAGGAGGACTGCACCCGCAGCCACCAGCACCCACAGGGGAGCCCAGCTATACTTGCTGTTTGCTGCCTGTAATGGAGGATCGTCAGAAGAGCCACGCCGTCAGGAGCACACACCATCCCAGAGAGAAAGGAAAACGTTCCACACACGTTTTTGCAGGAGCATGAGGCACCAAGATGGCTGCCGTTGAACACTAGAGGCCGAAACCCATCTACAGGAACGTGCAGTACCGCAAACGGCCGCTCTGAGCACTAGAGGGAAAGCCCCATAGGCCCAGCATGTCCACGGCTATGGCAAAATGGCGGCGATCCGCCACCGCATGGCGGCGAAAATTAAAACAAACGGCGCCAGACGATCGGTGCGGTGCAGGGGGGGAAGGGGGGGTGAGAAGAGGGTGAAAGGGAGCTCCACGCGCCCCTGTCAGCGGCTACCCAGAAACATTTTTTCTGTCTTTTTGGTCGTCGGTCCTCCTTCCGCCCCTGAAAAGGGGGGAAGGGAGGAACTCTCACTCACCACTCCTGACGAGCACAGTGGGTAGCCATCCAGTTGCAGACCTTCCGCCCCTGCCTGCACGGTATGCTGCAGGCCAGAAAAAAAATCGCCCTACCCGAATCGCATCCGGGGCTAGGCGTACATGGGGGTCACCCCAGGCCGCCCGCACGGAACGGGCATGATGCGGCGGGTCCCCTACCGCGGGACTGGCTCGCATAGGTCAGCCAGTTTGGGGAAAGTGCAGAGCCCATGGACTCTCTATGCCCCGGCCGGCTTCTTGATAGCAGATCAATTGCCTGATAGAAAACAAAAATATAAAAGTAAAAGAAAGAATAAAGAAAAAACGGTCACAAACAGGACCGCAATTCCCCTAAAGGGAAGCCAGGTCAACTCCCTGCAAACTAGGCATTGAAACTGCTGAGCTATGCTATGGAGAGGGTTTATGTGGGAAGACAGGACGGCCCCATGGGAGGGGCCAGCTGTTCTTTTCCCTGCCTAGTTAACTCCTAGTGGGACAAGCATAAACCCCACTTGTCATGAAGAGCTGCATCTGTCAGTGAACGTAGGAGAAATATATATATAATTTGGGACAAAAATATGTAATGTGCTATCCTATTTTAAAGGTGGGTATGGGAACTAATTGTTCCTGTGAATGTGTCTAAATGTTAAATGGTACCTACAGTGTTTAATAGCAACCATCTTTGATGTAAGTTCTTTTAATAATTGGAAATGAAACAAATGAGGTCCAGCTCCATGTTTAACCCCTTAGGGGTCAAAGTCTGGAGCTCAAATATCCATCGTGTTTCGTTTTGTGATATTTTTTGCATCATATTTGTGCCTCGCCAGTGTTTGTTTATAGTGTCTATTGCATAGAAGGCCATGTCACTTGGGTCCCTGTTATGCACCAACCTAAAGTGGTTAGATACACTATGTTTAGGATACCCCTTAATGATATTAGCGACATGTTCTATGCGTTTGGACAATGTCCTGGTCGTTCGACCTACATACTGGTAACCACAACTACATTCTATGATATATGTAACATACCTAGTAGTACATGTTATAAAGTCTTTGATGGGATATTGCTTAAGAGTTTGGTGGGACATAAAAGATATTCTTTTCCTTGGGCCCTTTTTGCTTAGTTTGCATGCCCTACATTTTCCACAACTGTAAAAGCCCTTCAAATTAAACACAGAGGTTAATTGTTTTTTGGGGGGGTTCGGAATATTTTTGACCAATTTTGTTCTTAGACCTGGTGCTCTCCTATATACAAACCTAGGGATAGCTGGTAAGATTTGTTGTAACGTAGGGTCTTTCATAAGAATTGGCCAGTGCTGTTTAATACTTCTTTCTACTGCCTTGTATTGCTTATTAAACCCAGTGATAAAAGTGCAGTCTCTGGATTTGGTAACTTTTTCTTGATTTTCCAACATTAGTTTTCTGTCCATTCTTCCTACTGTATCTCTTGCTGTTAATAGGTCATTTTTTGGGTAGCCCTTTTCTAGAAATCTTTTAATCAAGATTTCTGTTTGTACTGTGTAGTCGTCGTGGGAAGTACGGTTTCTTCTAATGCGCTTAAACTGCCCTTTGGGAATGGCTGCTTTCCACTTGGTGGAAACTACTTCATGGAATGTAGCCATTCCTGTCCGTACTTTTGTAGTATGTTCTGGTTCCCAATGTACCCTCACTTTTGTATATGTCCAGGTCTAGGAAGTTGATGTGCTGTGTATGTGTATTGACAGTAAATCTGATACCATAGATGTTTGTATTGAGGGAGTTAACAAAGTCCACCAGTGCATCCCCTGATCCTTCCCATATAATTAGTATATCATCTATGTACCTTTTAAACAGTTTGAGGTGGGGCCATTTGCCAGTATGGATCACCTCTTTCTCCCATTTATTGAGAAAAATGTTTGCAACACTGGGGGCATATTTCACCCCCATAGATACTCCCTTAACCTGATTGTAAAACTGTTCCTGGTACCAGAAAAAAATATTTTCCATGGCCAGTTTAACCCTTGTAAAATGAACTGTTTCTGTTTTCTTTTTAGCTCCGTATACTGATTTAAAGCCTACCTTACTGCTTCTATACCGTCTTTTTGTTTAATATTGGTATACAGGGACTCAACGTCGACTGTTACCAAAATGGTTCCTTCATTCACTTCCATATTTTGTAAGCTGTTAATTACATCCTTGCTATCTTTTAGGTATGAGGGGCTTTTTGTTGCCAAGGGTTGAAGAAATGTATCTAGGTATTCTCCCAGTCCTGAAAACAGGGAGTTAATACCACTTAGGATGGGCCTGCCTGGTGGTTTTGTTAAACTCTTAAGAATTTTTGGCACCTGATACAATACTGGTGTAATGGGCGCACCTGGAACCAGATACCTTTTTTCCTTTTTTGTTAGTATTTGATTTTTCATTGCTTTATCTGTTAACTGTTCTAGCTTTTGCTTAAGCGCTTTGGTAGGGTTGCTGTTTATTTTTTTGTAGGTACTTTCATCTTCCAAAATTTTTTCCATTTCTAAGTTATAATCTGTTTTGTTTAAAATCCCTATTCCTCCCTATTCCTCCCCCTTTATCCGCTGGTCGGATTACTATGTGATTTTTCTTTTCAATATTTCTTATCCTTAAGTTCATGTCTAACTGGAATTTTTCTAACGTCTGCCTCCACCATTTTCTTAAATACTTCAATATATTGATGTGAGGGTGTTTTAGGGTTAAAGGTGGACTTGTTTCGAAGTCCACTATGTATGTAAGGGCTTTGGTGTATATCCTCACTTGGGGCTTGGTGATTGTGAAAATGACTACGAAGGTTAAGTGTTCTTCCAAACTTTTGTAGGTCAATGAATGCCTCAAACTTATTTAAGTTTTTTGTTGGTGCATATTTAAGTCCTTTTTCTAAAATTGACAGCTCTTGATTGGTTAATGTTACATCACTCAAATTAAACACACCTTCTCCTAATGGTCTCTTTTTCTTTTTGCTGTGTTTCCCTCCTCTGCATCCCCTTGTACGTTTCTTAAGTTGTATGGGTTGGGTCTGGTCCCTTTTGGGTATTGGTTGGGGGTTGGCAGGTATGGTTTCTAGGGCTCTCTCCATCCCCCCCCCCACTGGGATTGTATTGTATTCTATTGTACCATTGATGGTTGCCCCTGCCTCGTCCTCTGCCTCTGCCCCTCTATGGGCGTGTGTGAGTAGGTGGACCTCTTTGGGGGCTTGGTGAAGGATATTGTTCATTCCTCAGGGGTTCATACCTGTTCTGTGTGGGGACTGAATAGTTTGGGGTATAAACCCTTTGTTTTTGTGGTGGCCTATGGGGTGTATGAGGGTAAGTTCCTTCATTTCTGGAGAAACTCTCCTGCAGTATTTGGGTTTCCCCCATTTGTCTCCTCTTGTTCCCCTAAACCTGTATTGTTGTTGTCCTGCCATTTATATATTTTCTTACTGGCATATTCTTTCTTGTCTCTGATATATTTTTTAAACTTTTTTGCTTTGGTGTCATTTTCTACTTTTTGCATTGCCTCTTGTAGTTTTGACTGTTTGGTAAGGTATTCATTAGTCTCCATAAAGGGGGTTAAGTGCTCCTTCAACTCCCTAACTTTATGTTCTAATGTTTTTAGTTTACATCTTCTCCTTTGTATAATTGCTCTCAACAGTTTTTGTTCACAGTCATTAAATAATTTCAGCCATTCCATCTCCAACTCTGGTTCTGTCATGCCATCATTGGGAGCTAGGTCCCATCTGAGGCTTTTGGGGGTAATCCCCTCCTTTGCATACTGTTCCAGAGTGGCAATATCCCGCCAGGTCTGTATTTGTTTGTCCGTGCAGGACCTGAGTTGTTTAAACCATTGGTCTAAATCATTATTTAGGCCATTATCTGTTTGGCTGAATAGATCACCAATATTAACCACTTGACGACCAAGGACGTGTATAGCACGTCCTTGGCTTTCAGTGGTGATATCTGAATTCAGATATCATTTTTTTCAGCCGGCGATTCTGAAGAGGATAAAAGTGGTCTTAGCGGCGGATTCGCCGCAAGATCACTTTTATCAGCGGTGGGAGAGGTGCCCGCTGCTTTCCGGTCATCTTCGCCGCTTACCGGACCCGCCGGCAGCGGCGGAGATGATCCGATCCGTCCCCCCCAGTGTCCGTGAGCCGAGTGAAGTACGGCAGGGCGGAAATGACTTCAGAAGTGACCCAACGGTCTTAAAGGGACCAATTTCAATATTTTTTTTTTTTTTTTTGCATTTTAATGTAAATATGAGGTCTGAGGACTTTTTGACCCCGGATCTCATATTTAAGAGGACCTGTCATGCTTTTTTCTATTACAAGGAATATTTACATTTCTTGTTATAGGAATAAAAGTGATCATTTTTCTTTTTTAAAAAAGAACAATGTAAAAATAAAAAGTAAAAAGCAAAATAAATCATTTAAAAAAAAAAATTTAAAGCTCCCGTCCCCACGAGCTCGCGTGCAGAAGCGAACGCATACGCAAGTCCCGCCCACATATGAAAACGGTGTGCAAACCACACATGTGAGGTACCGCCGCAATCGTTAGAGCGAGAGCAATAATTCTAGCACTAGACCTCCTCTGTAACGCAAAACTGCTAACCTGTAGAATTTTTTAAACATCGCCAATGGAGATTTTTAAGTTGCAAAGTTTGTCGCCATTCCGCGAGCGGACACAATTTTGAAGCATGACGCGTTGGGTATCATTTTACTCAGCATAGCATTATCTTTCACAATATGGAAAAAAATGGACTAACTTTACTGTTTTCTAATTTTTTAACTAAAAAAACTGAACTTATTTTAAAAAAAATCACGCTTAGAAGACCGCTGCGCAAATACGGCGTGACATAAAATTTAGCAATGACCGCCATTTTATTCTCTAGGGTGTTTGAAAAAAAAAATATATAATGTTTGGGGGTTCTAAGTAATTTTACAGCAAAAAAACCTGTTATTAACTCATAACCACCGAACCCAAAAAACAGGCTTGGTTGGTAAGTGGTTAAATGTTCTAGTGCTCATGTAATTGAATAAATCCATGGCTGCTAAAGTGACACTATATAAGTTTGTAGTGAATATATGACAGATTACTATGCTTCAGCGTCTAGGAATTACCAATAATGTGTACTTATGAAATACAAAATAATAAACAAGGGGGTTCAATTTTGAACTTGGCCCGCTGTGGCAGTGAAATGGCATGTGACCACAATACAATAGAATAAACTGAAACTTCCGCGCTGGGTCAAACTGATGTTAGTGATTAGTCCATGAGTCACTTTCAATAAGAAAAAGAGGCAACAAAGAAGTATACAGGTGAAGAGACAGGACCAATATTCCCATATAAAGTGCTCGTGCTCAGATGGATGAAGGATTTTCACTCTGTGCTGGTTGTGCCCCACACGGATGCGCACTCACCGTCACTACAGTGACCACCTATCGCTAGTGTGGTCAGGGTAAGCTTTGTGGGGAATATTCCCCTCTGTGGCTCTCCTCTATTGCTGCACTTCAGAGGTTTACTCCATCACAGAAAGAAAAAGACTCATAGTGCAGATATGTCTATAACAGATTTATTGTAAAAAACTAAAAACATTGAATAAAATTTACACTCACATTTTGTGGTGCCCGCATATCCCGGCACCAGGCTTAAAAGCAGCTGATTTGTTTGGGGAATCAACCCGTGTTGGGTGGAGATCGTTCGGCTGGCAATCGTTCGCGTTCTCCTATTCAAACAATCAGGACTGCGTCGCGATGACGTAATCAAACTTCGACGCGTTTCGGCCAATGAACAGCGACCATCATCAGGAAATTCAATTGTCGCCATCTTAGTAGAGGGCATTTATACCCTTACCTCGTATATATGCCATACGTAACTTAATTAGTATAGAACTGCATTTAAATTATAGGTGCTGTGATATCTGAGCATTGACAATTCGCAGTAAAACAATTGTCTAAAAGATAGCAACATATAATTGTTTTATTTGAACGTTATTAATCCTATATTAAAGAGATAACCGGAGCGGTGAGCCCTCTAGTGGTCATAGACCACTATGCAATTGAATGATGTTGTAAAGGTGATATGAAATTGTAATATGTGTATAACTGAATGTTTACTAAAAAAGTGAAAACCAAATGGTGAGAATGTTAAATATTTATATGACGTGTAAAGAATACGTGGTAGTTAAGTGTGAATAGATGAATTTTATTAGAATGATAGGTGAGAATAAATTAGAATTGATAAAAATAAAATAAAATAAAATAAAATATTAATAATAAAAATTGTGAATATATATATATAATTTGGGACAAAAATATGTAATGTGCTATCCTATTTTAAAGGTGGGTATGAGAACTAATTGTTCCTGTGAATGTGTCTAAATGTTAAATGGGACCTACAGTGTTTAATAGCAACCAACTTTGGTGTAGGTTCTTTTAATAATTGGAAATGAAACAATTGAGGTCCAGCTCCACATTTAACCCCTTAGGGGTCAGAGTCTGGAGCTCAAATATCCATCGAGTTTCATTTTGTGATTTTTTTTTATCATATTTGTGCCTCGCCAGTGTTTGTTTATAGTGTCTATTGCATAGAAGGCCATGTCACTTGGGTTCCTGTTATGCACCAACCTAAAGTGGTTGGATACACTATGTTTAGGATACCCCTTAATGATATTAGCGACATGTTCCCCTATGCGTTTGGACAATGTCCTAGTCTTTCGACCTACATACTGGTAACCACAACTACATTCTATGATATATGTAACATACCTAGTAGTACATAAAGTCTTTGATGGGATATTGCTTAAGAGTTTGGTGGGACATAAAAGATGTTCTTTTCCTTGGGCCCTTTTTGCTTAGTTTGCATACCCTACATTTTCCACAACTGTAAAAGCCCTTCAAATTAAACATAGAGGTTGATTGTTTTTTTGGGGGGGTTCGGAATATTTTTGACCGATTTTGTCCTTAGACTTGGTGCTCTCCTATATACAAACCTAGGGATAGCTGGTAAGATTTGTTTGTTTTCCAACATTAGTTTTCTGTCCATTCTTCCTACTGTATCTCTTGCTGTTAATAGGTAATTTTTTGGGTAGCCCTTTTCTAAAAATCTTTTAATCAAGATTTCTGTTTTTACTGTGTAGTCGTCGTGGGAAGTACAGTTAATTCTAATGCGCAAAAACTGCCCTTTGGGAATGTTTAGTAAACAGTTATACACATATTACAATTTCATATCACCTTTACAATATCATTCAATTGCATAGTGGTCTATGACCACTAGAGGGCTCACCGGTCCGGTTATCTCTTTAATATAGGATTAATAACGTTCAAATAAACAATTATATATTGCTATGTTTTAGACAATTGTTTTACTGCGAATTGTCAATGCTCAGATATCACAGCACCTATAATTTAAATGCAGTTCTATACTAATTAAGTTACGTATGGCATATACGAGGTAAGGGTATAAATGCCCTCTACCAAGATGGCGACAATTGAATTTCCTGATGATGGCCGCTGTTCATTGGCCGATACGTGTCGAAGTTTGATTACGTCATCGCGACGCAGTCCTAATTGTTTGAGTAGGAGAACGCGAACGATCGCCAGCCGAACAATCACCACCCAACAGGGGTTGATTCCCCAAACAAATCAGCTGCTTTTAAGCCTGGTGCCGGGATATGCAGGCACCACAAAATGTGAGTGTAAATTTTATTCTATGTTTTTAGTTTTTTTACAATAAATCCGTTATAGACATATCTGCACTATGAGTCTTTTTCCCTCCTCTCATTTATGATTTACCAAAGTGATGGAGTAAACCTCTGAAGTGCAGCGATAGAGGAGAGCCACAGAGGGGAATATTCCCCACAAAGCTTACCCTGACCACACTAGCGATAGGTGGTCGCTGGAGTGACGGTGAGTGCGCATCCGTGTGGGGCACAACCAGCAGAGTGAAAATCCTTCATCCATCTGGGCACGAGCACTTTATATGGGAATATTGGTCCTGTCTCTTCACCTGTATACTTCTTTGTTGCCTCTTTTTCTTATTGAAAGTGACTCATGGACCAATCACTAACATCAGTTTCATCCAGCGTTGAAGTTCCCGTTTACTCTATTGTATTGTGGTCACATGCCATTTCACTGCCGCAGCGGGCCAAGTTCAAAATTGACCCCCTTGTGTATTATTTTGTATTTCATAAGTACACATTATTGGTAATTCCTAGGCGCTGAAGCATAGTAATCTGTCATATCTCCACAGATAGCTGCCACCACCACCCATGGCTTAAAGGGGTCCCAAAAAGCCAATTTTTACGGTTACGCCGTAACTGTACCAACGCAGAAGACTTTTTGACCCAGGCCCATATCTTGAAAGATAGGTTCGAGGAAAAAGGCTATGAGAGAACCGCGCTGGACCAAGAAATACAGAATTCGCTCCATGTGGAACGTTCCCAACTACTTCTTGATAAACCAAGAATTGATTCCACCGACCGCAAGTGGGCATTTTTTACCACTTACTCAATCCAACACAAGCAACTAAGTACTATTATAAAAAAGCACTGGTCTGTCCTTAAAAATGATAAAATATTGGGTCCACAATTACCAGACGCACCCAGAGTGGTATTCAGGGGAGCCCCCTCACTAAGGAACAAGCTAGCTCCCAATGTTATAGATCCTCCTAAGCGTATGTCCTTTTTCCATAACCTGGTGGGCTACTTCAAATGCCAGAAATGTAGGCTTTGCCGCCTGAATGTACTGACAAGTAGGAAAATTACACATTACGAACATCTATAAGGGCAAGACCAACCATAGTCTACCTAAACACTTCCTGAAATTCCATAGGAAAAATCCAAAGGGCACCTCCTTTCTGATCATAGACAAATATGTGCCACCTTGGAGAGGGGGTGATGTGCGGAGGGGTGTGTCACAGCTTGAAATGTTTTGGATACACCGACTCCGCTGCTACCGCCCATATGGCTTGAATATAGAATGGGACATTAATTCCTTTATTAATAAAGCATAACCATCTGCTCATGAATTACCTCTTTGCTTTCTATATAATCAGTAAGACAAGATTCCTAACATCATGATATCTATGCTATTTACACACATTTCTTAGAATTTGTCCCCTAATGACGGGACATGGCCTTGCCCTTTACCATCGCTTCTGCTGTTGCTATCCTGTATCTCTATGTTATTACAACCTCCCAATCTCTAACAATATTTTGTTATACATATATATACACTCATCTTCATACCACATTTACATTCTCCACGATATATTCCCCATGGGTTATTCTCCTATTTAAGTTCACTCTTCCCCCCGTCAGATATGCTGACCTTTGATCACATGGGCGTTTTAATTAATTTATTCATTTTTAGATTATATTTCACTTTCCATTTCCTTGATAATATAATTTCATTTATTTTCCAGTTCTGTGACCCTTTTATGACGGCATTTATGCCGGTCTATTTATTTATTTATACTTATGCACAATCATTTTTATCCCTTCTTTAACCACATGGTTTTATGCATATATATGTTTTTTCGACCTGGCTGTTTACTATATGTTTTTAGTCTTCATTAATAACTTAATTGGGCTTTGCACATATGCACAATCATTTTTTGCCACATATATATATATATATATATATATATATATATGTTTCTTCCCTCTGGCAGTTTACTATATGCTTCTAATTTTCATATTATTATAAATTATTAATATATTTTTGCTTTGTAAGCGGGGGTTTGTGGCCTGATCTCCAACATGGTGCCTTAAACTGCAGACCGTTTTCACTGATTCACATACTTTTCCCTGCTTCCACTGCATACAAGCTTTCTACCAATCACAATATATTCCAGCCCCCCTACTCTCCATGGCTCCGCCCATCCCGGACACCCACGCTGTGTACGGGTCACTTCCGGGAACGGCTATCTATGTCATATCCCAGAAGCTGTCATTACATGCAATCCCATTGGGTCAGCTGACACGGCGCCCTTCTGGTGGGCGTGTCAGTGTCAGCAAAGTATGTCCTGTTCCCAATCGTTCTAATTCCTACTCGCTGACTACAATTTTAAACTGTACATTTGGCGCCTTTATAGAATCTGATTAGGGAGCTCTACTTACTGCATCTTCCTATATAACATTATGATCTAAGCCCGAGAATGATAAGTGATAGGCACCCGGCGGCGCCATTTTGGATTCTGGGACAGTGACCCCTGCCTTTGACTGGTGGGAGGGGCTGGATATTATGATGATTTTTGCTATATATATGTGCAGTGATCTCGGGGGGGGGGACACCCCAGAAGACGTTTGTCTGAAACGAAACACGTTGGGTCCTGTCCCCCCGTTTTCACTGCATTTGGACTTTTACAACTGAGCTAGGTTTTATCCTTTTAAATGTAAGTGTTTTTAACCACACTAAATTATTATTCTTAACTGGATTACGCTATGGAGCACTGTTTTTCCTTTATTTCACTATAAATCTGTTGCCCGAGTGACCTCTTCCATCAACCCCCTGACCACCCCCTGGAGTGTTTTGATGCGGACGGTTCCAAACCACCAGAAGGATTTCTTTCACTACCTACCTCCATTCCAGGACAGCACAGCATTTGCTAATACACATGCTGGTACCTTACCGGCTTCTGGTAAGCATATTCACATACTCCTTTTGGATAGTCACTCTGGAGCACCTTTTGCACTAAGCACTTTTCACCTAACTTTTCACCCCGGATTACTCCACATCTCACCCCGGACCATTGAACTGACGGACCATATACTACATCCTGGTACCTTATCGGCTTCCGGTAAGTGCAATCACCTACCAAAGTGGATTGTCACTCCTAATCACCTTTAAATGGAGCACAAGTCACTTCACTTCGAATTGCACTGGACTACTATGTTGATACATATACACACTCTTTGGACTGTAATTGAATAGGGCATCTCCATTATTGCAATTGCCTCTCGTATTTATTCTCAGAATGTATAACATTTAATGTAATTTCCTTACCAGTGGTTTGTTCCATTGTCCACTGTCCCCAGGCACTTGTCCATTGTATATGCAAATTATAACAAGTTTTTTTAACCTAATGTATTTAACTCACAGTTATTTTCAGTACTAGTTATTTATATGTTCTGAGTCATCATATAGCGCCGCACCCCTTTTCATATACAATTGCAAGTGTGTGCTCGCAGGAATTGTGAGGGATTGTGTAGATGCGTGGTCGCAGCAATTGTGAGGAGTTAATGTAAGTACGTGTTTGCAGCGTTTGCAAGACGTTTAGTATGCATGGTCGCAGGAATTGCGAGGGATTTGTCTTGACGCGTGCTTGCAGCGATTGCGAGTAGTATATGTAAATACGTATTTGCAGCGATTGCAAGAAGTTTAGTAACAGTGCTTGCAGCGATCAGAGGGATTTGAGTTGATGCATGCTGGCAGCGATTGTGAGGGGTTAATGTAAATACGTGCTTGCAGCGATTGCAAGTATGTGTGCTTGCAGTGTTTGCAAGTGTGTGTGTGCTTGCAGCAATTGCGAGGGATTGTGTAGATGCATGCTTGCAGCGATTGCGAGGGATTTGTGTTGATGCGTGTTCGCAGCGACTGTGAAGAGTTAATGTAAATACATGCTTGCAGCGATTACAAGAAGTCTGTATGCGTGCTCGCAGCAATTGCGAGGAGTTTATGTAAATACGTGCTTGCAGCGAATGCGAGGGATTTAGGTTGATGCATGCTCGCAGCGATTGCAAGCAATTAATGTAAATACGTGCTTGCAGCAATTGCAAGAAGTTTCGTGTAGCACCTGCGAAGGGGTCTATGTTGATGCGTACTCGCAGCGATTGCGAAGAGCTTATGTAAATACGTGCTTTGCAGTAATTGCAAGCAGTTTGAGTTTGTGCGTGCTCGCAGCGATAGCGAGGGGATTTACGTAGATGCATGCTGGCAGAGATTTGCAAAGAGTTATGCACGTGCATGCTTACCGTAAAGGTGTGTGTAATAATTGTACCCGTGCTGCAGCGATTGCAAGACGTTGTGCTCGTATGCTTGCTTGCTGCAATTTGCAAGCAACGTTTACGAGTGCTCGCAGCGATTACGAGAAGTTGTGCTTAGTTGTGTTTGTAACGTTTGTGAAAAGGTGGCTGTTGCTGAAGGTGTGTTTATGATGAATGTGAGAGATAGAATATCTGTTTGTACTTGCCGCGATTGCAAGGTGTAGTGCTGTAAAAGACGTGCTTGCAACAATTGCAAGGGTCTGTGCAGCTGAAGGCGAGTTTGCAGCGATTGCAAAAAAGTCACCTACTGATAGGCGAACATGAGGATAGCAGTAAATTGAATGTGCAGGAAAGCATTGTCACCGCGACTTTTCGTAATGGTCTTAGGAGTAGAACCTGGACCGATATGAGCCGGTAGGCGGGGGGGATGATCTGCAACGAGTGATGAAATGAACCAATACGAACTGGTAGTAGGAACTGACATGAACCGATGCAAATCGGTAGTAGAAAATAACATGAACCAATGCAAATCGGTGGTATGAAAATGACATGCGAACCAATGCGAATCGTTCAGTAGGGTAACGATGAACAGAGAAATGACACGAACCGATTCAAATCGGTAAAAGGGACTGACCTGAATGAATGTGAATCTGTGGTAGGGAAATTACATGAACCGACACAAATCGGTAGTAGGAAATAACATGAACCGATGCAAACCGGTAATGGGGAAATAACATGAACCAGTTAGGTAGGGTAACGATGAACAGAAAAATTACAGGAACCGATTTGAATCGGTAGTAGGGACTGACCTGAATGGATGCAAATTGGTGGTAGGAAAATTACGTGAATTGATGTGAATCGGTAGTGGGAAATGGTATGAACCGATACGAGCCAGTAGGATGGGTAACCAATAGGGAGAATAGCATGGACCAGGTAAACAACGTTACCGATACAAATCGGTAAGTAGGTTCTAACCGGACTGTAGTAAGTCTCTGATACGAAACGGTTGTGGGGTAGGACATGCACCAATGTGGATTGGTAGGGAGGGAAATTACATGAAAAGAGTAAATGACATGAACCGATCGAAATCGCTTGAAGGGAAAGGCATGAACTGATACAAATCGGTAGACAGGGTAATACTGTGGTAGTGACATGGCCCGATGTGAATTGGTGTGTGTAATGTATCCGATACGAACCGTTGTGCCGCCGACGCGACTAGGTTCGAATCAGACAGTAGTAAGCATGCAATGGATTTGATACAAATCGATTGTGGGGTGAATGACGTGACCAATATGAATTGGTTATAGCGTGCATGAAATGAATCTGATACGAGCTGGCTGTAGAGTGTATGTTGCCCTTTTTTTTCTTCCTGTTGGGTTTTTTTTTTCTTTTTTGTCATTCGTTTTTCTTTTTTTCGTCTGCTGTTCGTTTTTTTTTAATTTATTTATTTACAGTTGTTCATTTTTTGGAGAAAGCACATCCAAGCCTAGTGCAGGATGGAACAATGTGAACTCAACTGGCCTAGAGGAGAAACGATAGACAAGAGACGTGAGTGACCGAACTGTATGCCACTGGAACCAACGAGTGGTCAGATCGTGTGCTACTAGAAAAGTGCTTGCAATGATTGCAAGAAAGCGGCCTCATCAGGGTGGTGAAGATGAGGACAAATTGTGCCGACTCGGGTCAGAGCTATGAATCTGGAGTAACGTGTGTGTTTTGAGTAAGTGTGACCATAAGAATGGTTTGAGTAATGACTGGGTGCTTGTGGCAGGAGCACCACGAAGGAGACCGAGCTGCTTTAAGTTTGTGATGTGTGTGACACTGGAATAGACTTGCGTCGTGCCGAGGATACGAAACACTAAGTTGCTCATGCGACCGGGATTAGAATCGGACCATCATAGCGTGTATAAGGTGCAACACCCTCCTCCAAAACTGAACACATACCAACCACCCAAACCCCCCGAGGCTAATCAGGTGCAGTCAAGGCCCTGGTGGGTCTAATTACCACCTCAACCAGCCACAGAACCTGTGCAGTCAGTACATGCTAATCTCCAAATGGATGAGGAGGCAACCCCATAGACAGTGAATGCTGTGAGCAACCGAAGCCTGTGTCAAGCGATATCAGACAATGACCGACAGTGTCTCGGAGGCTTAGACCTATGAACAAATCATATGTTTGTGGATGGGATGACAAACAAGGCAGGAGGGAACCTGCAAATCTACTATGCCTGTGCCGAATGATGTTGGGGCACGACCGACAACAACTCGGAGGCCGCTAAGTACGAAAGGGATGCAGGATAGGAAACATAATGAATTGTAGCATTGCATAAGAAATTGAAAGGTTTGAATCCTACCTGCAACATCAAGCGAGAACCGCCGATGAAGACCACAAACAGACGCCATAACACCTGGTAATCGAATGCACAGATTCACAAACATTAAGTGAGCTGGGGAGAGTCGGCCTAGTGACATGTGCTATTGCACACTGGAACCGACAAAGAGCATGGGGGAGTGAGTTGCTTAAATACCCTCCAGGCTCCTCCCATAAGTTCAGGCCACCATACTAGAACTGTCATGGCGCTGCCCATCTATAGTTTCACTTTCTATCGGTCACATGGGAAAACCACCCATTTAACTGCTTTATTGCTAATAAGAAGATACGAACATTCATTGGATGTTTCATGATCACTCCTAGAATACACTATGAACACACCCACGCTTCATGCATATTCATAAGTATATATTGTATAGCCTGTAATCATAACGTTAGAACCACATTCACTTTCCCTCAGTTCGCATGAATTGAGCTATTGTGTTTTGTTATTCTCCACTGCAGTGATTAAAGCACCTTTTTTTATTCAAATCTACTATCTCATCTGAAAGGTCTTGTTTAAAGGATCCCAAAACAGATTAAACAGCTGGTGCCCTGTGACTCGGGTTCAGCTCCATTGGACCCCAGCCAGAAAAATTGCGGGAGCCCTTGACAGGTAGATCAGTGGCCACGGTAAGAAAAACTTTGTTCTTACTTATTCTGCCTGCCACGGCTGTTAGCGGTTGGTGTCTGGGGTCCATTGGCTTAAGTCTGATGTTTTTTGTGTGTAAGACGGTGAGATAAAATTAATGCAAACCAGAGTAATTTTAATGCTACACGATTAACCACGGTTGACCTAAATAACACTTCTACTTTACTTGCTGGTGAAATCATAGAACCCATAGTTATCATTGTTGGTGGATTGTTGATGTTTTGTTCCTATGCTTGGGGTGTCAATAGATTTATGAGACTTGTGAGAAGGTTTACCCAGAGGACTGTAGTAGTGTAAATAGCCTGTGTGGCTAAGTGAGGCCTGTGTGGCCACGTGTAATAAAGTGCCATTTGATGGCTACTGTGTGTAGCCTGGGAGAAACAATTTGAGTAACGACCCTAGTATTGTGATAAAGACTCAAAGTGAGGACTTTAGGAATGGGAGCACAACACTCTCGTAGATCCCTCTTTGCTGAGAGAGGTAGAAATGGCACAAATAAATTAAGTCCTTTGACAGAAAAGACAGACAGATATGGACACTGGTTAAGAAATGACACCAAGACCATTATAGGGTGGACTAAAATAGACCCGATCCAATTCCACCAGAAGGAATTTATGATGTGTCAACTTGGACTTCTGTGTATGCTAATTTTCATGGCAGGTGAACAGAGTTGGATAAGGGGATTAAATGTGTACAGTATTGGATTTTTGAAAGTGTGCAACGTGATGGAACTTTAACTAGTTATGAGCCTGTCAAAGTTTTTTCTAACGCATATTACTGATGAGCCTAGTAAAAAGGAATTAGATTAGACAATGCAAGTGTTATCTAAATGTTTAAGAAATGGAAAGGTATGTGAACGGAACCTGTCAGAGATGGTTGAAGCTTTACATCTGGAACAATGTAAGTCCTAGGAGAAGTAAGTGAGGCAAAGCTAAAGGGAGGGGTGGGAAGAAAAATAAAGAAAGTGAGAATGAGGACAGTGATTGTGAACAAAAATAAATAGTAGAGACAAAGACCCTTCCTCCATCCAAAAAGCCACTACAGTTTGCCTACTTATCCCCATCTCCTACAGCACCCTCTTACGCAACCCCCCTTCCTCGTAATCCAAGTTACCAGGCACACCCTGCATCTAATGTTGCAGGGCAAGGACTTTATAGGGGGCCATGAGGGACATCCCTCAAAAGACAAAGCTGTCTTTATGCAGGAAATGAACAAATTAAAAGAAACTCAAGATTTATGCTGGGCAGAAATGGCTCAATTACTGAGATTAGTCCTTGGATCTGCTGACTTAACCGCTTGCCGACGGCTGATCAGCAAATGACGGCGACAAAGTGGCTCTTTAACGCGAATCGGCGTCATACGACGGCGGCCGCGAGATCGAGCCTAGTGAGCGCGCGCGCGCCGCCGGAGGCGCGCCCGCGCGCTCACTGTGTTCGGGGAGGGCCAGGGAGCGGGTGCGGCGGAGTCGATCTCCGCCGGCCACCCGCGATGCCCCCCCCGGAGTGAAAGAACGGAGGTCCGTGTATGTAAACACGGACCTCCGTTCTGTGAAGGGGGAAGGGCTGTAATCACAGCCTTCCTGTACATCAGTGGTTCTCAACTCCAGTCCTCGGGACCCACTAACAGGCCAGGTTTGCAGGATAACCGAAATACATCACAGGTGATATCATTTGCTGCTCAGTGATTGCAGTATTCTAGTCTGCATCTCCCCAAGGTAATACGTAAAATCTGGCCTGTTGGTGGGTCCTGAGGACAGGAGTTG
>BLSH010548019.1:62054-73592 GCA_018402905.1 Glandirana rugosa
GGGAGATAAGACCAAAACAAAGGTAATTGGTGAAGGAATAACTAAGAAATTCAAGGTAGTGTTGTCGTAAGAATATTGGATTCCGTCATTACAATTACACTAGATAGTGTAGGTGAGGATGACAGACGGTATCTAACCTGTGCAAATTTCACTAGTTTTTGTAGGAGGGTACAACGTCGCACGACCGCGCAATTGTCAGTTAAAGCGACGCAGTGCCGAATCGCAAAAAGGGCTCCGATCCTAAAGCTGGAAATCCTTCCGGGGCTGAAGTGGTTAAACAAAATTGCACAGAAAAGTGCAGATGACAATGCTAATGTCACTATGTGCCCCACAGGCAGGGGAAACTTCCTGTTTCAGGACAAAGATAAGACAACAGATGTGCTAGGAAGAAAGTGGGCTGAATGCTGCAGAATAATTAATGAGTGGCCCTCGCAGAACAAATCAGGTGGTTTGATGGATGTGAGACAAGAAAAGGTTGAGGATGTTTTTGATCACTTTAAACGTGTCCAATCTATGGCAGACAGTAGGAGTGGATGTGATAGATCACATTAACATTACTGCCTTAGGTTATAAGAATGCTGTTGTGATGGAACTTAAAGAATCAATAAGGAAGTGGTTAATGGAAACAAAACCAGAATAGAGGGGATTTGAATGGGCATTGCTGAGAGAAGTGTGCAGTAGCATTGAAGCTCAGGAAGAGGAAAGAAAAGACAAAAGACTTAATGCTTTTATTAATGGGTTCCAAAGGGAAACCAGGAAATGCTATAATTGTGGCAAAACTGGGCATCTTGCCAAAAAATGCAAACTGCCTGACAGACGCAGGCAGAGGAAAGAGGGAGACGATGATAAATGACTAGTGGAGCAGCATGAACTTTCTGAGCACACAGAGGTTAACTTGTGCATCTCTGAAACAGACGGTAAAGATGCTTTTGTAACATTACGCTTTCCACAATTAACAGACCAGGACGTTTCATGCTTAGTCTATTCTGGCTTCTCCCGGACTATAATGAAAAAGTCCTGCCTATCACAAGACATCCCCCTGACATCTGGGCTACTAGCAGTTGGAGTGGGAAGAAAGTCTACCCCTCTCAAGGAAAAGCCCCCCCATACAAATTGCGATTGGAAGCCACAATATGTTTCATAAGCTGCTTGTCTCAGATACTGTACCATGCAACCTATTGGGAAGAGACTTACTAAGTAGCTTACAAGCCTGAATACAGTATACACCTAATGGAGTAGAAGTACATGTTGGAAAATTAGATAAAGAAATTATATGTGGATTAATGGAAATGGGATTAGAGGAAGAAATTGAAGGCAATATTCCACCTGAAGTTGTTGCTCAAATATCTGATACTCTCTGGGCCAAGGTAAAATATTATGTAGGACTTCTACAAGTCCCTCCGGTTAAAGTAAAAATAAAAGCAGGAGCTCAAATCCCACGCTTACCACAATATCCATTGTCACCAGATCAACTCGCCGATGTATGAGTACAAATAAAAGAATTAATTGAAGCATACTAGAGAAGAGCAAATGGGACTTTAGATGAGATGCAGATGACCTGCGTCTCCATCCCTGATTCAATGAGAAAGGAGAAGGAAGTTGGGACTTTAAATTAGGATATAGAAGGACACTGACCAATGTGCGTTGTGCAAATATTATTTATTGGCCCTCCAAGGTCCTGGAAAGCAAGGTAAGTACCATACATCATAAACAAAATAAATCCATCACAACATGAATTGAAGCAGTTTGCTCCCAGAGAGAGAAGAAGAAGACCTTGAAGAGGAAGGCGACCATAATTGCCTGGAACTCATGTAAGAAGAAATGCAGCAAATCTCCCCAGTAAGGGACACCCCTCTTGAAAATCCTGATGTGATCCTGTTTGTAGATGGTTCACGCCTGTACAAAGATGGAGTCCCAGGAACATCATATACTGTGACAACAATGGAGGAAGTGATTGAGACCCAACTACTCCCTGCATCACTTTCAGCGCAGGTTGCAGAATTGGTAGCACTCACCAGGGCCTGTGAGGCTGCAAAGAATCAATCAGCCAACATTTATACAGACAGCAGGTATGCGCTAGGAGTGGTCCGTGATTTTGGCCCCTTATGGAAGAATAGAGGATTCACAGATGTTGCAGGAGAACCAATTCAAAACTGGAGATATGTTCAAGAACTTTTTGAAGCAGTCACCCTCTCAAAGGAAGTAGCCATTTTGAAAGTCAAAGCACATACTGGAGGAGAAACCATGGAAGAAAATGGAAACCAGATAGCAGATCATACTGCCAGAAAAAAACACTGAAACACCAATCATGACTTTGTAAAAAAAAGAGGAAGAAGCCCGTAAAAGATTGGAGGAGAGAAGAGAACAAATACAAAAAGCAAAAGAACTGTAAGAAATTGCAAGAATCTGCACTTAATGATTGGTATGAAATCATGGAAAGAGACGGAACAAAGAAGGAAAAAGATGGACTCTTGTGCAAGGAAAATGGAATATGTGTCCCACCTCAAACTGAGAAGATGATCATGCAATTAGCCCATGGCCTGGGTCATGTAGGCCCTAAAGGCAATGGACAGAAATATTGAAAATGTCTGGATGGTTTAAGTACCCCAGAAACGCGTGTCAAGACATTGTGGGATGCATAATTTGTGCTAAAAATAACCCAGGAAAACCAACCAGAGTAACATAAAGACATTTGGCCAAGCCACTTTTCTCTTTCCAAAGACTACTGATTAATTACATCCAATTGCCCAAATCAGGCCAATACCAATATGTTTTGGTGTGTATAGACATGTTTTCGCATTGGGTAGAGGCCTGGCAGGTGGCTAAAGCAAATGCCAAGACAACAGAAAAGAAGCTCCTTTCCGAAATAATATGCCGTTTTGGAGTCCCTGAAACCATTGATAGTGACCGAGGAACACATTTCACTGGACAGATTATGCAAATAATATGCAAGGACTTGGGAAGTGAACAAACCTTTCATACCCCCTATAATCCTCAGAGTTAAGAAAAAGTAGAGAGATACAATGGGATAATTAAAAACAGGCTAGAAAAAGTAGAGAGATACAATGAGATAATTAAAAACAGGCTAGCCAAACTTATGCAGGAAAAGGAGGAAGGGTCAGTAAAGAAACAGTGGCCAGAACTGTTGCCTCTGGTTCTTTAAAGCATCAGGACTACCCCTACTTGTAATTCTGAGAACTTGAGCTCTTATGAAATTTTGTTTGGGGGCCCACCTAAGACAGGGTTGTACTTTCCACACCAGACTGCTGTAATGTATAATTATATATTTATTATGTAATTGCCTTGCACAAGTAACTAAACCGATACGCACAAGCTTGTTTTTGACTTTATTCCAGACCAAGTAACTGGAACGCATGATTTACAACCAGGTGATTGGGTCCTAGTGAAAGAACACGTGAAGGTGCCCTTGGGGCCAAAGTTTGAAGGACCCTACCAAGTACTCCTGACAACTGCCACGGCTGTGAAGTTGGAAGGAAAGCAAACGTGGATACATGCCAGCCATTGCAAGAAAGTGCAGTCAACTTTAAAGGATGAGTAAACTACTGCTATGCCTTTACTTGATCTTAGCAGTCAAGGCTATAGAGGAAAACCAACTGTACTAATTACACATGATGGCAGGCATAAGGGGTAACTTGAGTAATTGCTGGATCTGTTCACATAGGCCAGACAGTTCAAAAGGTATACACCTGGTACCTATTCCCATTAATTTAACCACCTGGAAAACTGTACCCTTATGGGCCATGCCAGGAATTGGCCTTAGTCAGACCCCAGACGTTAAGCCCATTTACCTCTACTCTGATTTTAAACAATACAAGGCTGCCCAAATACCAGTGTCTAGATATCACAAATGTTCTATTATTATGAAAACACATCTTATACTACATGTAACCTGAGGCCCTTGGGAATGTTCCCTTGTTGTGCAGCGACAAAGGGTATACACTGTGCCGTTGTAACAGATAACATGACAATCCCAGATTACTCAATGCATAGAGATGGTAAATTCATTAAGTCATCAGAATGGTTTTTAGCCCCCAGAGGTTGCACAGGGACATACAGTGAGGAAAATAAGTATTTGAACACCCTGCTATTTTGCAAGTTCTCCCACTTAGAAATCATGGAGGGGTCTGAAATTGTCATCGTAGGTGCATGTCCACTGTGAAAGACATAATCTAAAAAAAAAATATCCAGAAATCACAATATATGATTTTTAAACTATTTATTTGTATGATACAGCTGCAAATAAGTATTTGAACACCTGTCTATCAGCTAGAATTCTGACCCTCAAAGACCTGTTAGACTGTCTAAAATGTCCACCTCCACTACATTTATTATCCTAAATTAGATGCACCTGTTTAAGGTCATTAGCTGCATAAAGACACCTGTCCACCCCATACAATCAGTAAGAATCCAACTACTAACATGGCCAAGACCAAAGAGCTGTCCAAAGACACTAGAGACAAAATTGTACACCTCCACAAAGCTGAAAAGGGCTACGGGGAAATTGCCAAGCAGCTTGGTGAGAAAAGGTCCATTGTTGGAGCAATCATTAGAAAATGGAAGAAGCTAAACATGACTGTCAATCTCCCTCGGACTGGGGCTCCATGCAAGATCTCACCTCGTGGGGTCTCAATGATCCTAAGGAAGTTGAGAAATCAGCCCAGAACTACATGGGAGGAGCTGGTCAATGACCTGAAAAGAGCTGGGACCACCGTTTCCAAGGTTACTGTTGGTAATACACTAAGACGTCATGGTTTGAAATCATGCATGGCACGGAAGGTTCCCCTGCTTAAACCAGCACATGTCCAGGCACGTCTTAAGTTTGCCAATGACCATTTGGATGATCCAGAGGAGTCATGGGAGAAAGTCATGTGGTCAGATGAGGCCAAAATAGAATTTTTGGGTCATGATTCCACTAAACGTGTTTGGAGGAAGAAGAATGATGAGTACCATCTCAAGAACACCATCTCTACTGTGAAGCATGGGGGTGGTAGCATCATGCTTTGGGGGTGTTTGTCTGCACATGGGACAGGGCGACTGCACTGTATTAAGGAGAGGATGTCCGGGGCCATGTATTGCGAGATTTTGGGGAACAACCTCCTTCCCTCAGTTAGAGCATTGAAGATGGGTCGAGGCTGGGTCTTCCAACATGACAATGACCCGAAGCACACAGCCAGGATAACCGAGGAGTGGCTCTGTAAGAAGCATATCAAGGTTCTGGCATGGCCTAGCCAATCTCCAGACCTAAACCCAATAGAGAATCTTTGGAGGGAGCTCAAACTCTGTGTTTCTCAGCGACAGGCCAGAAACCTAACTGATCTAGAGAAGATCTGTGTGGAGGAGTGGGCCAAAATCCCTCCTGCAGTGTGTGCAAACCTGGTGAAAAGCTACAGGAAACGTTTGACCTCTGTAATTGCAAACAAAGGCTACTGTACCAAATATTAACATTGACTTTCTCAGGTGTTAAAATACTTATTTGCAGCTGTATCATACAAATAAATAGATTAAAAATCATACATTGTGATTTCTGGATTTTTTTTTTTAGATTATGTCTCTCACAGAGGACATGCACTTACGATGACAATTTCAGACCCCTCCATGATTTCTAAGTGGGAGAACTTGCAAAATAGCAGGGTGTTCAAATACTTATTTTCCTCACTGTATATACCTAAAACCTATAGAATCCAGGTTAATCAAGGCAATATACTAGGATTGGAAACATTTCTGCAGCCAGATGTTACAATTATCAGATTCGGGAGTATGTACGCTACCCTGGTCACAGACTTTTCACGCCATATATACTAGTAGACCATTACTATCTTATCTGTGGTCAAAATTGGTTACCAAAGTGGTTACCTCCCCATAGTTATGTTACCTGTTATATTGGAACATTCACGCCATCCCTTCTGGTGGTTGAGGAAAATGACATCAGGATAAATAAGGTAGCGATGAATCATTTAGATTACCATTACCAACCCATGCCTGCACGAGAACGTAGAGCTGTTTACAATACTAGACATAAGGTATGGGCATGGTTTCCTGCAATGTTTGGGGGAGGTATAAATATAATCAATAAATTGGAAAATGCTTTTTACAATTATAGTACATTAGTTGACCAGATGTTTAATGAAACTGAGCGTGCGGTCAAGGAAATAGCTGCAGAACTCAGATTACTACACAAGTGTACCCTGCAAACTAAATTGGCCTTAGAATATCTGTTAGCTAAAGAACAAGGTCTTTGCATGCTTGTAAACGATACTGCCTGTTGTTCCTGGTTTGAAGATCCTAAAACACAAGACATGATAGAAGCACATCTCCAGAAGATAGAGAAGCTAAGAAAACAGGCCATTGATCTTACCGACCCTGAAAAGGGCAGTAATTGGAATATATTTGGTGATTGGAACATTGGTGGGTAGCTGGGCCCATGGATTCAACAAATTCTTTTTGTCCTCGCAGGAATCATTGTTATTGGCTTGCTTGCTTATTTGTTTTTCAGGTGTGCTAAATGTGGAATACAAAAGATTACTACAATGGCGGTTAGAACTGAAGATGACCCCAGGGAAGAGATAATAGCAAATTCATATGATGCCAAGATGGGTGATGTGAATGAGTAAAGATATGTATCCACATAGACCCTAAGGCCCCTTTCACACGGGTGGATAGAATTGAGCTTTTAGCTGCAGAGAGATGAAGTTATCTACCGCAGGTATACTGTGACAATGCTTTCCTATGGCCCCATTCACACTCTGCATTTAGCAACGGTTTCATTACAGACGATTTTGTGCGATTAGAAAAAATGTATTTGAATGTGTCCAGGAACGATGTAGTGCAGCTATCTGCACAAAACTGTAGGTAAAAGCAGGTAATCGCATTGCTTTCTGTCACCTCCAGATAGCAGCGGCGAAATTAAAAAAAAACAAAAAAAACAGGAAACACATCAGAAACAACAGGTATACCTGGGAAATGACACAGGAAGTTGAAAGGGAGTGTGCTCTGGAGAGAGGAGACATGGTGGCCTGTGATATCTCCCATGAGGCCATAACAGCCTTGGTCCACAATTGACCAGAGTTATGGGACCCTGAATGCCCAGGATACTCGGACAGAGTCATGAAAGAGGTTGAAATGGGAAGAAGTATACAGATTTGTGACACCTAACTGAGAATGTATGTCTGCAAGTGAGCAGGAAAACAGAGGTTAGTGCAACTATTGACGTTTGGATAGCAACTGCCCATAGCAACCCCACCTTAGCAAATGCATTTCCCTTTGGTAATTGTTTGCTATGCTCAATGAATGCTCCATTGATATGTCCCCCCCTTTTCTACCCTCCCCGTCCCTACGATATAGGGAATACCCCTGGACAGTTGCCAGCCAATCATGTGAGCTGTCAAACCAAGTTTCTGAAATTCCCACAAAGCCAAAACCCTCCTGGTACATTAGCAGCTCCAGTTCTCCCAGTTTCTTAGCTAGACTTCTAGCATTGGTGTACAAGCCTTGTAACTTTTTCCTGTTGCATACGATTTCCTTGTTGGTTGCTATGAGGCTGCAATTTGGATTTGCCAACTTACTTACCTTGTGTTTAGGTATACTACTCTACCACTAGTACTCCCAACCTGCTGAACCTTGCTCATTGCTGGCTATCACTCCATCTGTTCCCTCCTCCCCAACACCTAGTTTAACCGGTTCCCGACAGGCTAGCGTACATCTACTGCTGCAGAGTGGCAGCGTCCCATGAATAACCGTCTATAAACGGCGGCTCATACGTCTGCAGAAGTGTGGCTGCGGCTCGGGAGGACTCAATCTCTGCCGGTGAGCTGCGATTGCCTGGCAGAGAAGAAAAATGTAAATACAGCGGTTCCCCGCTCTGTCGGGCAGCATGTAAGGGATCTACTGATCCCTGCCACTGGGATCAGTTAGATCTCTTATGCCCCTGGCAGTCCAGCCCCCTCACAGTTAGAACACGCATAGGGAACACAGTTTACCCCTAGATTGCCCCCTGCATGTTAACCCCTTCACTGCCAATGGCATTTACACAGTAATCAGTGGATATTTACATTTCTGATCACTGTATAAATATCATTGGCCCCAAAAAAATGTCCAACATGTCTGCTGCAATATCTCAGTCCCGATAAAAATCGCAGATCGCCAGACATTACTAGTAAAAAAAAAAAATTGTAAAAAAGCCAGAAATTAATTCTCATGGTATGTAAATGCAGCAACTTTTGCGCAAACCAATCAATAAACGGCGATTGCAATTTTTTTTACCAACAATATGAGTAAAAACATAAATTGGCCAAAACCGATAAATAAATTAGTTTTTTTATATTTTTTTTGGATATGTATTTTAGCAATAAGTAAGAAAATGTTTTTTAGCAAAATTGTTGCTCATTTTTTATTTATAGCGGTGATCAGAAATGACGCAGCGGCGATCAAATTCCACCAAAAGACAGCTCTATTTGTGGGGGAAAAAAAAGGACGCAAATTGCGTTTGGGTGCAATGTCGTACGACCGCGCAATTTTCAGTTAAAGCGACGCTGTGCCGAATCGCAAAAAGTGCTCTGGTCCTAACGTGGGAAATCCTTCCGGTCCTTAAGTGGTTAAAAGCCCCTCTAACTTTTTGGCCATCTTCTCTCCCAGCAGAGCTGCATCCTCTCCATTAAGGTGCAGCCTGTCCTTGCTAAAGATGGCCTTGGGCGTGTTCACAAGTGCACGTGCCTGAGCCCGCTGGGAAGTGAACCTTGCATTGCGCCAATCACAGGCAGTGAGATATTTCCCCAATGCTTGGTTGCATCAATTGCGGAATGTCTCACTGCCTCTTATTAGCGCAGTGCAAGGTTCACTTCCCAGCGGGCTCGGGCGCATGCACTTGCGAACACGCCCAAACCCATCCTTAGTCCCTGCTAAGCCAGTAACCGATTGAAAAGTCAGCCCCGGTTCTCCAGGAACCCAAACTCCTCCTTCCTACACCAGCTCCTCAGCCACTTGTTAATTTCCCTAATCCGGCTGCCTCTCTGATGTGGCTCGAGGTACAGGTAGTATTTCTGAGAATACTACCTTGGAGATCCTTTTCTCCAATGTAGCTCCTAAGTCCCTGAAATCTTTTTTTTGGACACTCCACCATTCCTCTAACTTTGTCAATGGTACTTACGTGTACCATGACAGTTGGGCCTCCCCCACCCCACCCAATAATCTTTCCATTCAATCCACGATGTGCCGAACCTGAGCGCCCGGTAAACAACATACAGTTTGGTGATCACGGTCTTTGTGATAAATTGCCATATCTGTCCTTCTAATAACTGAATCCCCTACCACCAGATCTAACTATCCTTACCCTTACCCTCGCTGGAGGAGTTGTTACCCTGCAGCTAAGGCAGTCACTCTGCTCCAGCAATGCAGCTCCTTGACAGGTCTCCCTAACATCAACACAACAGGGTGTACTTATTGGGATGTGCCATCCCAGGACTGGCCTCCTTGATGCTTTCCCCTCTACCCCACTTAAATGTCACCCAACTGCTCTGCTCTTGTGCCTGCACCTCTGTATTTCCACCTGCCTCTGTGCAGGCCCCTGCAAGCACCTGACAGGTACGTTCCAAACTCGCTTTCAGGTTGGAGAGGCGTCACAGTGTTGCCAGCTGCTTCTCTAGATTCAGGACCTGGGCTTCCAAGGAAGCAACCTGCTCACATTTTGTGGAGCAGTATTAGCCCTTGATCAGATGATCAAGGAATGCATGCATGTCCCAAGATGTGTACCGAGTCGCATTTCCATACCCGTTGGACATCGTACCCACTAATTTAATGAGGATAATCCTAGAAGATTAGGAATTATACTCTGCCCAATTAAATGTTAAACTCACTTCCTGACTTTAATTTATTCTATTCCTAATTTACATGGCCCTCAGCGTCCTCTCATCCTGGTCCCTTATCTTATGGCCCTCAAATTTGTACTCCCTGTTACACTCCGAACTCACAGCCCTCCCAGTTACCCTTGGTACTCACAGTCCTCCCACTTACACTCAGTTACTCAAGGTACTCCCAGTTGCTCTAGGTACCTTCAGTACTCAATTACTCTACAGTAGATCCTCCCAGTACTCCCCAGTTACTTTTGGTACTCTCAGTGCCCTCAGTTACTTTAGTAACGCCCAGTTACTTTAGGTACTCCCTAAAGTTACTCAGTAACTCCCAGTTATTCTAGGTCCTCCCCAATACTCCCCAGTTACTTTAGGTCCTCTAGGTACTCCCCAGCTACTCTCAGTACTCCCAGTACCCTCAGTTACTTTAGGAACTCCCAGTTACTCTAAGTACACACAGTACTACCAGTAACTCTAGGTACACTCAGTACTCTGTTACTCTAGGTACTCCCAGTTACTCTAGGTACATGCAGGACTCCCAGTTACTCTAGGTATTCCCAGGTACTCTAGGTACTCCCAGTACTCAGTTACTCTAGGTGCTTCCAGTACTTTGTTACTCTAGGTATTCCCAGGTACGCCTTACTACTACACATAATACTCCCTTTTTTTCCCTTCTGACAGCTTCACTGCACACAGCCTACTGATTGTGTTCATTATCCACCCCTCATGCTCGGCCACTCCTGTATGGCTTGTCAGCTACTGCAGCCCTTTTGGTCTTACTATCTCTCACTCCCAGTCCCACGCCTGCTGCCTCTTCCGACCAGCTGTCACACTCCCTGGTCTCCCGGCCCCCTGCCGTCTCTCCCTATCAGCTCACACCAGTCTCCTGGTCCCCGCCACCTCACCCGATCAGCTGTCACACTAACCTGTCTCCCAATTCGCTGTCACTCCTGGTCCCCGCCACCTCCCCCGGTTAGGTCAGGGTGCCTTACTCCCTGGTTCCTGGTTCCAGTCACTCTCTCCTTGCTCTAACACAGCAAGCACCTCTCACAGCGTGTCCCACTTACTATGCCTCTCACAGCGTGTCTCACTTCCTGTGCCTCTCACAGCGTGATTGTGCAACAACCCAGTGCAACAACTTTTTTTTTTTGTGAAATGCACATTTTACTTACTCGATCTTTTGTTCGTTCCAGCTGCTCTCTCTGACCACCAAGCACTTCTACAATATCTTGTCCGATAGCATCCGTTTCAGCAGCTATATGGTTGGATCTAGCTATACTGTCTGTACCTCTGTTCAAGCTTTTGTTACAATCAAGAAGAAGTGTCCTTTGTGATAGAAAAGCATTCTACAAAAGAAACAAAAAAAAAGTTAAATATGCAGCTAAAATACATAGTGTCTTACTTGCCAAAACATTTGTAGTTTTGTTCAGCCAGTCCTAAAATCCAGGTCTAGTAGACATCACACTCATATTGGTCACCTCACATTTTCTACTACATTTAAAATGTTTTTTAACCCACACTTATAAAATGTTCCCATCCCCTCTGTATTAGAAGTTCCCCTGTGTCTGTTATAAAATAAATTTGCTTATCTGTACTGATAACACACCGCATTCCTACGATCAGTTTTCTCTCTCCTCTATCCAGCTGAGAGTTCCGGGGGGGGGGGGGGGGGGGG
>BLSH010548019.1:81528-100137 GCA_018402905.1 Glandirana rugosa
AAGCGGAACGTATGACAGTTTCCACCATGTTCTGTCCCCACGGGCGAGAGAGAAGAGAAGCTAGACTGATACCTTGAGAATCACCTTCGATGATCTGTTAGACTTCGCCCCAAATTTTTTCTTCCATCCCTCCTTTTTTTAAATACATACGTCTGTTATACGACAACAAAAATCCCCGATACCTGGCGAGAAACCTTAGCGAGTACCGTCAATATCCCTACGTACTGAGGGTAAGACCAAAACAATAACAAACCCTATTCAGTCAGGACGAGGTTAATCTATTAACCTTATAAAGGGGCAAATACCCATTGGTCGTCTAAGAGGGGCCAGCTGAACTCTTTCCCTGCCTAGTTAACTCCTGGTAAGACGAACATAAAACCCCACAAAGTCAAGAAGAGCTGCGTCTGTCAGTGAACGTAGGAGAAATAGGGATTTAAAGGAGGTCATTACCTTAATCTGCTGGTTACCCATAAACGGGGAAATATTCCAATTATCTAATTGGAGCAGGACTGACTTATCCCAAACAATAACAAAACCAGAATGGGAGTCATGCATCCCTATAACTGCCATGAGCGATTCCAAAGAGCGGTCCATAGCCCCTAAAAACAACAGCATATTGTCTGCATACATAAATTTTTTTCCTCCCTACCTTCTTTTTTAAACCCCGCTTCAGATTGTCTAGTAGCTTCCACTAAGAGTTCCATAGTCAGATCGAAGAGAAGAGAGAGCGGGCACCCCTGTCTTGTACCACCTTTGACAGTATGCAAGGCGAAGTGGTAGACGGACGCTACTTGTCACCCTGTATGCATTCATGTGGACTGGATCTGGTCCGGATTTTGCCAGCCACCATGGCAGGGCTGGTTCCGGTCCAGAGTTTGTGGTCCACTGGAGTCCACCAGCAGGTGGCTTAAATGATCAGGAAGAAATCTCACTAGAGCTCTGATCTGGAACTCAGAGAGGGATCTGAGGGAGCTCTGGGTCTGTTTGGACTTTAAAAGACAAGGTTTGCGTTGTGGCTTATGTTTTGTGAGAGTCGGGAGCCAGCCCCACACCGCATAGTGAGGTAACTATACTGTTTAGTTTAGCGCCAGACGGCAAGGATTCATTTTCTGTTTTGTTTGTTTTTTACTCTGCAAATCTTTTACCAATAAACCTGGCAAGCTACCAGATATTAAAGAAAGTTGCCTGCATGCTGACTATTTTCCTCAGGAAAGTTGATCCCCACAAGCTAATCTCCCACAGGTGGTGGAGTTCAGCGGGCACCTTTCCAAGATGGAGGAAATGCTGAAGGCCCTGCTTCAAGCCAATGCAGCTCAGCAGGAAACCAACCGCCAGGTCGCAGAGGCTGCTGCAGCACAACAGGCAGCTCAGCGGGAAATCAACCGCCAGGTTACATAGTAGTTAAGGCTGAAAAAAGACAACAGTCCATCCAGTTCAACCTGTGTAGGTGTACTCTTGTCAGTACCCATAACCTTGTATGTTGTACTTATTGAGATATACATCCAAGAGTTTTTTAAATATATCCATACTCCCCGCAGTCACCACTAGTTGTGGGAGAGAGTTCCACATCCTTATTGCCCTGACAGTGAAGAACCCCTTACGAGTTCTAAGATTAAACCTTTTCTCTTCTAGTTTCAATGTGTGTCACAGAGGCCGCTGCAGCACAAATGCCGGCTCTGCAGGAAACCAACCTTCGGGTCTCACAGGCCGTGGCAGCACAGCGGGAGAAAAGTCGCTAAGCTTTCGCAGCACAACAGCAGATGAACCAACAGTTTGCGGAGGCCCTGCTGGTATTAAAGAAGGGGCCCGCACCTTCGGTGACAGTGGAAACAAAGTTGGTGCGCGCCTTATACCACATGCAGAAGATGACACCTGCAGATGACATGGAGGCATATCTAACGACTTTTGAAAGAGTCGCTCTTTGCAAAGGATGGCCAAAAGAACAGTGGGCAGGACAGTTAGGATCATTCTTGACCGGTGAACCTCAGAAAGCATACTTTGATCTGGAATCAGATAAGCCCCAGGACTATGAAACCCTAAAGGCAGAGATACTCGCACGCCTAGGGGTCACCATGGCAATCCAGGCCCAACGGGTGCAACAGTGGACCTACCGCACAGACAAGCCACCCCACTCGATGGTGTTCGACCTGGTCCACCTCACCAGGAAGTGGCTACGGACAGAGACTTAGCCAGGTCCCAAGATGGTGGAGTGCATGGTCATGGACTGCTATCTACGTGCGCTCCCTGCTGCTTTAAAAAAAACGCCAACCAACTTGTGGACCTTGTGGAGAGATACACTGCTGCTGAGGACTTGTTGCACCCATCTGTGCCCCACTCCAATGTATCTAGGGGTGAAAGATCGCCCGACGGATACGGTAAGACTGCTCCAGGGGACAGGGGTGTGGGGAAATTTCATAAGGCTGCTACGATTAAAAGAGACTGTGGGCTCTAGACCTGGAGATTGGCCAAAGAAGCCAGGAAGGTCTTGGAGAACTTGGAAAGGACTGGGTATAGAGCACATGCAGTGCTACCGATGCCATGCATTGGTCCATATTGCTGCAAATTGTCCTCTGACTGATGAACCCATGCAATGTGATTATATTTATGTAAATATACGCCTTTCTCCTTTTGCACAGGTCCTTTTATACAGCATCATGTTCAAATTGCATGGAGAAGCAAATGTGTGTGATTTTTGTTGAGGAAAGCCACTCACTGCACAGCTTGACTCTGGTAGTGTGGTAACGTTGGTAAAAAGCGAATTGTATAAATCCTGCAAGGTTACACCCTAGCACTACCGGGGTCATTTGCATCCATGGGGACACTCGTGACTACCAGACAGCGGTGGTTGAGATTGACACCCCTTGGGGCAGTGTGACTCATTAAGTGGGGGTAGTACCTTTCCTGCTATAGGACGCCCTAGTGGGCAGGGATTTTCCCCAT
Source organism: Glandirana rugosa (assembly GCA_018402905.1). Lineage (NCBI taxonomy): Eukaryota > Metazoa > Chordata > Amphibia > Anura > Ranidae > Glandirana > Glandirana rugosa. The sequence continues at coordinate 84,469 of BLSH010548019.1, forward strand.
TTTTGGAGGTTATGGGAAGGCATGGAGAGGCTTGAGGATAGAGCTCCCCCTGCTGTAGAAGCATGGGAACTCTCACCCGACCCTTTTTGCCAAATGGAAGGGGAGATTGGTGGCAGGACCGAGGAAGGAGGCGACCCTCTTCCTTTTCCTGTACTGGCTGGGGAGTCGGAGGAGCTGGAAGATAGCTTCCAGCTGGGGGCTTATGACCAAGAAAATGTCTCTGACCCCGACTGTGAGAGTAAACAGAATGTAGTACCTGACTTAGAGGTCTGGAGAGAGGACTTCTGTACAGAGCAATTATGGGATGTCACTCTCCTTAGAGCAAGGTGATGGATGGGGAACCTGTGGACCCCTAATTGGGGGGTGTCTTTTCCCCACATGGCTCTTAAAAATAATTTGTTCTATCAGGTGGTGAAATGAGGGGAGGATGAGGTGGAACAGCTAGTGGTTCCCAAACCCTTTCACAGCCTTGTGCTAGATCTAGCCCATGGGCATGTAATGGGGGGACATCTGGATAAGACCAGGGAGAGAATAACCCAGACATTCTCCTGGCTCGGGTTGCATGCAGATGCCAGAGAGTATTGTGAATCCTGCCCTGAGTGTCAACTCTCTGCGCCCTCACCCCATTTTGTATTCCACTTGTTCCACTGCCCATAATTAAAGTGCCTTTTGAAAAAATTAGCATGGATCTCGTCGGACCTGTAGTAAAACGACCTGATAACCGGAAGCCATACCTTTGCAGAACACCTCCGTTAAGACTATCGCCAGGGAGTTGGTCCAGGTGTTTAGTCAGGTGGGGATCCCTAAAGAGGTCCTAACGGATCAGGGCACCCCGTTTATGTCCCGTGTAACCAAGGAATTGTGCAGGTTGTATAAAATCTCCTATTTCCGTACCTCTGTCTACCACCCCCAAACGGATGGACTTGTAGAGAGGTTTAATAAAACGCTCAAAAGCATGTTGAAAAAGGTAGTGAAAAAATATGGAAAGATTGGGATATGTTGCTGCCGTACCTCATGTTTGCCATACGAGAGGTTCTGCAAGCATCTACAGGGTATTCCCCCGTTGAACTCTTGTACGGTAGACATCCCAGGGGGCTGCTAGATGTCACAAAAGAGACGTGGAAAGGAGAGGCCACCCCATATAGGAGCGTCATTGAGCATATTTCCTTGATGCAGGATCGAATCGCAGCAGTCCTGCCCCTGGTGCGAGAACATATGGAGGGAACCCAGGAAGCCCAGAGAAGGGTTTATAATCGCAGTGCCAAAACCCTGATTTTCAACACCGGAGACAGACTGCTGGTGCTAGTCCCCACGGTTGAAAGTAAATTCCTAGCTATGTGGCAGGGTCCCTTTGAGACTAGGGAAAGAGTAGGAGAAGTGAACTATAAAGTTTACCAGCCAGGGAAAAGGAAACCTGAGCAAATTTACCATGTGAATCTCTTAAAACCGTGGAAAGACAGAATTTATTGGCAGTGCCCACTCCTCAAGAGGACAGGATATCCATGACTCCGGACGTCCCCATAACTGAGTCCTCGCCATTGACGCACCAAAATGACGTTAAGAAATTGGATTTTTTATACATACTTACCTGTAAAATTAATTTCTTTCGAAGGACATTACGGGACACAGAGCAGGCTATATATTCTATACATACTAGGTTATACGCCATCTACAGGTGAATGCACACTGGTGATCAAATAAAAAAAAAAAAAGTTCCGCCTGCTATATATAACTCAAAAATAAGGGGATGGGGAGAGGGGGAGGGTATAGGGCATGGATCTCCAAACCTATAAATAAGTTGAGATCAAACCATTTATGGCTGACACACCCGAATATGGGGTGGGGTTCACCTAAGAAACCAAATTACTATAGAAAAACCCTGGTTAGGATAGTCCCCAACCACCAAGAAGGTCCGAAACTCCCAGTGACGGGAGACAGGGATAACCCAGCAGCATGTATGGTGTATGCAATATAATTTAATTATAAAAAATGGACATTAACATAATGACAATGGGTGATACATGACCGACAACGTTGTCTAAAAGAGCACCCCGGGGTGACATACATGCATGACCCATAAAGTAATCAAGCGTATAAATAATCCAACTGATAGCATATGTCCCAGGAAATCCTTTAAAACAATCTCCCACTCAATGAAGTATGGCCAGATATGTAAGGAACCTCTGGGAATCGATATACTACATAGGTTGGTAATTAACATAAATAATCTGCTCCCGATATGATGAACAATCAATCCACATAAGATTAATCTCCCAATCGAGCAATCCACCGCCCTCATACACTACACAATGCTCAAATCTGCGCTCGGTATGCAGTAATCATCAAATACACAATATAATAAATATGAAAAATAAAAAATAAATATGGCTCCCACATTTGCGGATAAAATCGTTAAAAAAGTTATTGATCCACCGAGACCTTTGACTATGTTTTGGGACACTGTTGGTTTTTTTGCTTGTCGCAATTGTGTGTCATGCAGGCAGGTGCAAGTGCATTTACGGAATTTTACTTCTTTCATTTCTGCGGCAAATGGGAGGAGTTTTTCCATTAAGGATTTTATAACTTGTCATTCAAAATTTGTTGTTTATGCCATCCAATGTCCTTGCAATTTATTATATATTGGACACAAAAAACGCAAATTGAGCAAAAGAATATCTGAGCACATTGCCAATATTTGGGCAGGATATAAAGACCATAACTTGTCTCTCCACTTTCGTGAAAAACATAGTCGGGACCCCTCTTTTTTGAAATTCTGGGGGATAGAGACCCTTGCGGCAAATTGGAGAGGGGTCAATAAGGTGAGAGAGATTTCTAAGAGTGAGGGAAAGTGGATTTATCTGACAGGTTCGCTTCAACCGGGGGGCCTTAACGTAGCATTAGATGTGAATTGCTATATTAGCAACTCCTAGCATCTTCGGAGTGGTCCCTATGTTTTAATTTTACTCCTTTGCGCATTTTTTTAGTTGTCTTTTTTGAGAGGTTATCTATTTCTGGGGACAGTCCTTCATGTCCTTTCACATGTATGAGGTCATAATAACAGTATTTTGCCATCTTTGGGATGTGGTTCTACCTCATTTTTATCCATTTTAATTTATTTATTTGTTCCTCTTCTTGGTTTATATTATTTAACTTAGTTTGATTTAGGGGACTCGCCCTGTGTTTATTGTCTCTTCAGATATTCAATGGTCTAATTCCATATTATCTTATTTCATTGGCCTTTGTACATTACAAATGTTGTAAACGGAAAAATTGTTTGTAATTTTAGTTGCAAGTTTTATATAATGTTCGGGATAATATGTGAAACACTAATCGGGTGGGGATTGTGCTGTGTATTCCCGATGGTGAGTCCCTTGATCAATTAGTATTCTACCATATACGTATTATGGAGGGGAGTTCATCCACCTTTTAATTTTTTATTCTCCAGCCAGATCGGCCGATTTTGCACCGTCCGATCGGATTGTATATGCCGGCTGTCTATTGATGTGTCGGCGGCGGTACGTCTCACCATCTGCGAGGCTGATCCTACACCAATGTCTCTCACCCTCTAATGAGTGAAGCCGTCCGAGCCCCTGACTGACAGCCGGTAGTGCAACAAGTCCATTAGACCTGCACCAACCCTGATCCCACAGACTGGATTTTATCCATCCTGACTGAGGAGGGTCTGACCTGGATCAGGTCCTGCAAACTGTAAGTGAACGCTAAACTACACTCAGCAGGCGGTTACTCCATTCAAGCACGGTACTTTGGACGACCTCAGTGTCTCATATATTGTGCCTAGAGATATTTTTATACTGCAATCTCCAACACATTGGTACTCTGGTGAGATGTAGATGACCATCTGTGGATTAGAATTGGTCACCCACCCGTCATCATTTATTCATCACCATTTGTGGATTTAGTGTGGTTACACCATCTATTATACAGCACACAGGTGGAACATTGTCTAGTCTCATCTATCCACTTCAATATGGAAGTAATAGTGACTACCCTCATGTGCTACCACACACTATTACCACTTGATCGGTGATAACTGATTTCCCATTATGCTGGGCCATTTTGCACTAATTGTCACCTATGTGGATTGATTGTTCATCATATCGGGAGTAGATTATTTATGTTAATTACCAACCTATGTAGTATATCGATTCCCAGAGGTTCCTTACATATCTGGCCATACTTCATTGAGTGGGAGATTGTTTTAAAGAATTTCCTGGGACATATGCTATCAGTTGGATTATTTATATGCTTGATTACTTTATGGGTCGTGCATGTATGTCACCCCGGGGTGCTCTTTTAGACAACGTTGTCGGTCATGTGTCACCCATTGTCATTATGTTAATGTCCATTTTTTCTAATTAAATTATATTGCATACACCATACATGCTGCTGGGTTATCCCTGTCTCCCGTCACTGGGAGTTTCGGACCTTCTTGGTGGTTGGGGACTATCCTAAGCAGGGTTTTTCTCCTATATATAACCCCTCCCACACTGGGAGCACTTGAGTTTTGTAGCAAGCAATGAACTCCACAAAGACAGAGAGGGGAGGGACCTCTGTGGCCCATGATGTATTTCGAAAGAAATTGATTTTACAGGTAAGTATATATAAAAAAAACAATTTTCCTTCTCGGACATCATGGGACACAGAGCAGCCTATATGTTCTATACATAATGGGACATTCCAGAGCAATGCCTGAGGGGAAGGAGACACAATTCCAAATAAACCACAGCCCTTAATATGCTGTGGCCGAAACGTGGAATCCTCTGCTGTTCTAACATCCACCTGATAGAATCATGTGAATGTATGCACTGAGGACCATGTAGCGGCCTCACAATCTGTGCCACGGACGTCTGGTGGCAGAAGCCCAGGAGGTCCCTATCTCCTGGTGGAAAGAGCTCTCACCCTGAATGGGGGAGCTCTCCCCCTTTAACCGTAAGTTTGAGTAATCAGCTGGCTAATCCACAGTGAGAACAGCTGCCTTGGATGCCGCCCGACCCTTCCTAGGGCCTTCAGACAACAAAAAAGGCATCAGTCCTACTGATGTCTGCAGATCTCTACAGATAGGTCTTAACAGCACGCACCACATGTAGAGTGCAATGGTCTCTCCTCCAGTGAGGAGGGCTAAGAATAAAAAGAAGGTAGAATAATAATATCTTCACTGAGATGAAAGGCCGACACTATGGAAGAAGCAGCAACGCCACATTATCCTGGTGCACTCTCAAGTCTGGCTCTTTACAAGAAAGAGCTGCCAACTCCGAAACCCCTCTGGCTGGGGTGATGGCAAAGAGAAAGACTAGTTCCCTAGTCAAAAAGACCAAGGGAATCTCCCTAATAGGTTCAAAAGGCTGCTTCTGCAGCACTGACAAAACCAAATTCAAATCCGCTGGACAGGTAACAGCCAAGTTACCCCTTGTAGACAAGTCCTGATTAAGGAGTGAGAAGCCAAGGCCTCTGAAAATATATGGACAAGGCAGAAACTTGTCCTTTGGCAAAACCAGATTCAATCCCATGGACAGGGAGGGAATCTAACAGGTGGTAACAGATGAGTTACCCCTTGAAGAAAGGTCCTGATCAAGGAGCGAGAAGTCAAAGGCTTCTGAAACACATGGACAAGAAACCTGTCCTTTGATTGTAGTCAAAACCAGCTTCAAGTCTACTCCTGCTTGAAGAAAGGCTAGCATTTTAACAATCACATACTTGGGATGCTGTCACGAACCTGGTGGTGGAGTCTGTCTTGTGCAGGGAACAACCGCTCTTGCGCACCCGATTCAAGTACCCCTGGTAGAGTAGACAGAGGGCCAAGAGTGCGGGATGGCACGATGGCTGGAGGGTCACTGATGATGTAGTGAGGTTCCAGAAGACGTGCAGATAGAAGAGTGGTCGTACAGGCTGGGTCGGCAACGGGCAGGCAGGAAGGTACAAAAAGGATCAGGCAGGCGGGTAGTCAAGTTCAAGCAAAGGTTCGTTCAACGGGCGGGCAGCAGAGGTACAAAGGAGTAGACAATCGGATGGTCGTGGATAGCCAGGGTCGGTGCAGGTAGCAAACAGCAGGTCAGGACAAGCCGGATAAAACAGGAAGCAAACGAACACAGGAACAGGTGGAGGGAGCTGAGGCTCACAGGTCACGGACGCTGTAGAATGAGCAGCACTTGTTGCTGGGATCCCCGGGCTTAAATAGCACCATTTGGCGCCGTTTCCGGCACGGGCGCACACAGGTGAACGCACACCGCGGAAACAGCCAGAATTCACTGGCAGACATGTTAATTTCTAACAGACGCCTTTTCCTGGCCTCACACCATGCAATGTGAGCCTACCAGACCCTGTGATAAATCTTCCTGGTGACTAGCTTCTTAGCGTTTACCATTGTAGATAACACACCACCCAAAAACCCCAGGATCTCTCAATACCGTGGCTTCAATTGCCATGCCGTCAGCTTAGCGCATGTAAATTCGGGTGGAATATAGGACCCTGAGAGAGTGGATCGGATCAGACTGGAAGCTGCCAAGGCCCGTCCGCCGTTAACCTCATTATCTCTGGGTAGCAAGGCCTCCTGGCCCAATCTGGTGCCATCAGAATGACTGTCACCGCTTCCTCCCGAATTTTGCGCAAAGGATGCGATAGCAGAGAGATTGGGGGAAAGGCATAAATCAAGGAGTACTGGGCTCCTGGAATCACCAGAGCCCCTACTCTTATAGCCCAAGGATCCCCTGCTGGGGAGACAAACAGCTGGACTTTGTTGTTGAATTGGGATGCCAGTAGATCAACCTCTGGCATCCCCCAGCGCAGGCAAATTTCCCAAAACACTTCGGGCTGCAGTGACCACCCTCCCGGGTGTATCTGTTGGTGGCTTAGAAGTCTGTCTTCCAATTTTCCCATGCCTGGGATGTGAACTGCAGAGAGTCTTGCTGTTAGAAGAGGACTTGTTTGCAGTTTGTTGTGCTTTCTTCGCTCTGAGGACTTGTTTGCAGTTGGTTGTGCTTTCCGCGCACTCCCAGAGGGGGCGGCGCCGGGCAGCCCTATTTAAACAGTGTAAACCCTGTAGCAAATGCTGTCCATTCTACAGCGTTCCAGTGTGTTCCCGTGACCTGTTTGCTAAAGACTTCCTGTATCTGTGACCCAGCTTGCCCGACCTTGATTGAACTCTGCCTGTACCAACCCTCTGCCTGTTTACGACCCGTTTGCCTGCTCCCTTATACCGCACCAGCCAGCCTAACGACCCTGTCTGCACCTGACGACCCGTTTGCCAGCTCCCTTGTACCGCACCAGCCAGCCTGTTGCCGACCCGGCCTGCATCACCACTCTTCTGTTTGCACGAGCTCCTGGAGGATCCTCACAACACCATCTGCATCCGCACCAGCCCTCGTGCCCCCCTGTGCTCCGGAATCTCCTGTCTGCTCTACCAGGGGTTCCCGAACTAGGGTCGTAAGAGAGGTTGCCCTCTGCACAATCAGACTCCATCACCAGGTACCTGACAGAAACAGACAGCCATGTCTGAGTCTGAGCAGGGGCCCTCTCCGCTGCATGAACTCTGTCAACATTTGGACAGTCTCTCTCGAGCCATGCAACACCTGCAGGCAGACTACACTCAGCTCCAGACCCAGCTCCTGGAAATTGCCCCATCGGGGGCTTGTCAGCTGTCAATGGAACCCACAGTGCCTTTGCCTGAACAGTTCTCAGGGGACCGTAGGAAGTTCAGAGCGTTCCGCTGTGCCTTTGAACTTTATCTCAGCCTGCAGCCCCACACCTTCTCCCTGAAAGCCACGAAGGTGGGGCTGGTGATTTCCCTACTGCAGGGCGAGCCCCAACTATGGGCCCACCGGCTCCTGGAGCAAGGGGCGTCTGAGGTATCAGATTTGTCTCGGTTCTTCCAAGCAATGGCTCGGCTGTATGAAGATCCGCATCAGGCGGCCACTGCCGAAGCTGCTCTCCACACCCTCCGACAAGGCCGCCGTCCGGCGGAGGAGTATGTATCAGAATTCAGGCGTTGGAGCTCCGACATGGCCTGGAATGAAGCTGCTCTGCCCCACCAGTTCCAGCGGGGTTTGGCCGACCCCCTGAAGGATGAATTGGCCCGTGTTGAGACGCCATCCTCCTTGGAGAGGCTCATCGACCTGGCCATCCAGATCGATCGGCGCCTTTGTGAACGCAGATCGGAAAGTGCCAAGGTGAACCTGCGACCTTCTTGGTTGTTACCCCCCACTGGGGGATTGCCAAAAGGCACTCTGGCTGGCTCCACCATTGTCACCTCTCCTCTGCCTGAACCCCAGCAGCGGGGTGTGGCATACTCGGCATTGACCTCTGAAAAGAACCAGCGCCGAAGGAACCTCGGCCTCTGCCTCTACTGTGGAGAACCGGGGCACTTAGTGCGCTCCTGTCCGTCCAAGTTGGAAAGATGTCTTGCCACCTCTCCTCAACCAGCACCTGTTGGGGTGACTCACCTCACCCTCTCTCTGCTTTTACAGTTTCCTGGAGTAGCCGTTACCGTCTCAGCTATTATAGACTCAGGTGCATGCAGTTGCTTCCTGGACCTTAGCTTTGCGGCACAACACAAGATACCCCTGCGACCCAAGACTCGCAGGATGGCGGTGCACCTGGCTGATTGCACAACCTTCAAATCTGGCCTGGTCTCACAGGAGACTACCCCTCTGACCACCACGATGCAGGGAGGCCATCGGGAGCTACTCACCCTCGATGCCATCGCCTCACCCATCTTCCCTGTTATTCTTGGACTGCCTTGGCTTCAGGCCCATAATCCCACCACTGGGGAAGTCCAGTTCCAGTCCCAGTATTGCCACAAGCACTGCTTCCCCTGGATTCCTGGAACAGATCCTGCCCTGGACCTTGATCCGGAGCCTGAGATCAGTCAGCTCGTCCCCAGAGTCTACCACGATTTTCTAGATGTCTTTAGCAAAAAGGGGGCTGCGATCCTTCCGCCTCATAGACCGTATGACTGCCCCATTGAGCTTCTCCCCGGTGCAGAGATTCCCTTTGGAAGGATATACCCGCTGACAGAGCTGGAACTCAGCACCCTGAAGTCCTATATTGACGAGAATCTCAAAAAGGGCTTCATCCGTCCTTCTACGTCCCCGGCTGGGGCAGGCATCTTTTTCGTAGAGAAGAAGGACCATTCCCTGCGGCCATGTTTTGATTACCGGGAGCTCAATAAAGTCACGGTGAAGAACCGCTACCCGCTTCCACTTGTTCCGGAATTGTTTCAGTGCCTGGGGACCGCCACTGTGTTCACTAAATTAGACCTCCAGGGAGCTTACAACCTGGTGCGGATCAGAAAAGGTGATGAATGGAAGACGGCCTTTCGTACTCATTTCGGTCACTTTGAATACTTGGTGATGCTATTCGGTTTATGTAATGCCCCAGCTACCTTTCAGCATTTCATAAATGACACATTCAGGGACTTCCTTGACCTCTTTGTCATCGCCTACCTCGAAGATATTTTGATTTTCGTACCTTCTCTGGAGCTCTACCGTGTCCATGTCAAACAGGTACTGGGTCGCCTCCGCCAACATGGCCTCTATGCTAAACCGGAGAAGTGTGAATTCGAGCAGGCAAGCATTCAGTTCCTTGGACTTATTATCTCAGTCGGAGGCATCAGGATGGACCCTCAAAAGGTCGCTGCCATCCTGGACTGGCCTGCTCCGATCGAGGAAAAAGGAACCCAGAGATTCATAGGGTTTGCAAACTTCTATAGGAAGTTTATCCGGGGATTTTCCTCCATCATCTCCCCCATCACACACCTGACCAAGCAGGGTATCCAGTTCTGATGGACTCCTGAGGCACAAACAGCCTTCGAAAAACTCAAAGGGTTGTTCACATCTGCACCCATCCTGAATCACCCGGACCCCGCTCTGCCCTATGTTCTGGAAGTTGATGCATCCGAAGTGGCAGTCGGGGCTATTCTTTCTCAAAGGCAAGGTACAAAGGCGCTGCTACACCCATAGGCATTTTTCTCATGCAAACTGTCCCCCGCTGAAAGGAACTATGATGTGGGGGACCGTGAGCTCCTTGCTATTAAAGCCACTCTGGAGGAATGGCGGTATCTCCTAGAGGGGGCAGTGCATCCGATTCTCATCTATACGGACCACCGTAGCCTGGAATACCTGAGAATTGCAAAGAGACTGAAACCCCGCCAAGCCAGATGGTCGCTATTCTTCGCCCGATTTACCTTTCATATTACTTGCAGGCCCAGGTCGAAGAACACTAAACCTGACTCCCTGTCACGCATGTTCAATGTACCGGAAGTTTCAACATCTCCTGACACCATACTATCTCCAGGAAACTTCCTATTGTTACAAGAAGATGTGCTGTCGCGGATCCGGCAAGCTTCCCTGGGGTCAGACCCCCTCCCGGGAACATCTCTGCAGCTCAAGGAACGGATTGTTCTGGCAGGGTACCAAGATCTTTGCGCCGGAGCAACTACGAACAGCAGTTTTGGACCTCTGCCATGACCACCGCCTCGCTGGGCACTTCGGGACATGCAAGACCTTGGAACTAGTGCAGCGCACGTTCTGGTGGCCCCGAGTGGGAGAGGACTGTAAGGCTTATGTGGGATCATGCACTACCTGCAGCCGGTGTAAGGGGAGTAAGACTCGGGCATGGGGCCTTCTTAAACCTTTACCTGTCCCGGAGAGGCCCTAGAGCCACATATCCATGGATTTCATTGTGGAGTTACCCCCTTCCGAAGGCTGCTCGACCATCTTTGTGGTAGTGGATAGACTCTCCAAGATGGCCCACTTCTTGCCTATGAAAGGCACACCTTTGGCCGCAGAGACGGCCAAAATATTCATTAAGGAGATTGTCCGGTTACACGGAATTCCAAGGGATGTGGTGTCCGATCGTGGTGTGCAATTTACGTCCAGGTTCTGGAGGTCTTTGTGCAAGTCCCTGAAGATCAGCCTATCCCTGTCCTCAGCATATCACCCCCAAACGAACGGCCAGATGAAGCGTACCAACCAGACTTTAGAACAGTACTTACGCTGCTTCTCGTCGTTCTCCCAGGACGACTGGGTTACGCTCCTACCGCTGGCGGAGTTCACGTACAACAACTCAGTCCACTCGGCTACCCAGCAATCACCCTTCTTTGCCAATTACGGCTATCATCCCACCTTCTTGTCCAACGCCTGCCCAGAAAACCCGGTGCCAGCTGTGTCCGACTTATTGAACTTTTTCTCCTCCAATAATAAACTCCTGCAGGAGACAATGGCACGAACACAGGCAACCAATAAGGAAACGTATGACAAGAAAAGGCGTGGCGAACTAAACCTGGAGCCAGGTAATCAGGTAGGGCTATCCACCCTCAACTTAAGATTGGCATGTCCATCCAGGAAACTTGGTCCTAAACTTATTGGGCCCTTCCCCATCAAACGAAAAATCAACGAGGTAGCCTATGAACTGGAACTGCCTGAGTCACTCCGCATCCACCCGGTCTTCCACGTGTCGTTGTTAAAGCTTAAGGTCCGCGACCCCTTCTCTGAGCGGCAGACAGGTCCACCGGCACCAGTAGTGGTTGACGGAATGGAGGAATTTGAGGTGGAATCCATTCTGGATTGCAGGAGGAGAGGTGACACCATCCAGTACCTAGTCAAGTGGAGAGGCTATGGGCCCGAAGAGAGTTCATGGGAGCCCGAAGACCATATCCATGCTAAAGAGCTCATCAAACAATTCTGGAGAAGGCACCCAGACTTAAGGGCCCGGCTGGGCATCCGGAGGCTTCCCCTGGGGGGGGGGGGCAATGTTAGAAGAGGACTTGTTTGCAGTTTGTTGTGCTTTCTTCTCTCTGAGGACTTGTTTGCAGTTGGTTGTGCTTTCCTCGCACTCCCAGAGGGGGCGGCGCCGGGCAGCCCTATTTAAACAGTGTAAACCCTGTAGCAAATGCTGTCCTTTCTACAGCGTTCCAGTGTATTCCCGTGACCTGTTTGCTAAAGACTTCCTGTATCTGTGACCCGGCTTGCCCGACCTTGATTGAACTCTGCCTGTACCGACCCTCTGCCTGTTTACGACCCGTTTGCCTGCTCCCTTGTACCGCACCAGCCAGCCTGTTGCCGACCCGGCCTGCATCACCACTCTTCTGTTTGCACAAGCTCCTGGAGGATCCTCACAACACCATCTGCATCCGCACCAGCCCCCAAATAGCTTGTAGCTCTAGGAGGTTTATGGGCAAGCTCTGCTCCACCAAGGACCATCTCCCCTGGACTGTGGAGTCCCCCATGACCACTCCCCAGTCTACAAGACTGTCATCTGTGGTCACAATCTTCCAAGACACTGGAAGAAAAGATCTGCCCTGGGACAGATTCTGGTTTACTAACCACCAGGCGAGATTCCATCGAGCCCTGGGAGATAAGGATATGCAATTATCTGTTCCACTCTGTTAGGATGTTGCGTTAAATGCCCTGGAGTGACACTGTGCATAGGGAACTGCCTCGAAAGAAGCTACCATCTTCCCTAGCAGTCTCACACAGAGGAGAACTGAAGAGTGTCTCATCGCCCTCACCTGGCTTACCAGTGCCTTGAAGTCGCTGATCCTCTCAGCGGTAAGAGTATCCTTGCTTGGACTGTATCTAGCTATAGACCTAGATATTCCAGAGACTGAACTGGGTCTAGTAGGGAATAGTAATCAATGAAAAATTGTAGTAGACAGCACTCCAGCAGATGGGAAATAGCAATCCAGTTTATTCAAAACATAAGTGTACAATGGAAGTCCAAATTCATACAAAAGTATCAAAAGGCATGTCCAACGGCAAAGTAAAGGGATGGACAGGAAAGATGGACACGTTTCACGAAAATACAATTCGATTAATCATCATCTGGCAAAAGTCTGGTCATACTGATTTAAATATGTTCCTTTCCCAGGTGAAAATAGAGACCAGTTAATTGCATCGTGCTCACATTCAATCCCTATCATAAGATACAAAAAAGGGATTTTTTGTATAACTTACCGTAAAATCCTTTTCTCTGAGTTCACTGACAGACGCAGCATTCTTATGACACATGGGGATGTCCCAAAGCTGTGCCAATCAAGAGGGGTGGGTAAAATCATAACAACTGTACCCAACAGAAAAACGCCCTCTCAGGCGGCGCTAACCGCGCCTATACTGCCGCTTGTAATACCTTGCGGCCAAAAGCAGCATTAGAGGATGCCGAAACATTGATTTTGTAAAATTTATTAAACGTGTGCCATGAGGCCCAAGTGGCTGCCTTGCACACCTGAGACACCGAGGCTTGGTGTCTAAACGCCCAGGACGTACTAAATGCCCTGGTGGAATGAGCCGTGACTGGAAACGGAGGAACCTTACCCCGAATCTCATATGCATGAGTCACGGTCTTCCGTATCCAACGAGAAACGGTAGCTGACGAGGCCGGCCTACCTTTGCGCGACCCTTCCGTCAGCAAAAATAAAGAATCAGACTTCCGAAAGGAAGCTGTAGAATTTCAATACACCCGCAAGGCCCTCACCACCTCCAAAGAATGCAGCTCCACTTCTTTGGGATGTGATGGGTGCGGGCACAATGAGGGGAGAACAATATCCTCATTTAAATGAAAGGAAAAAAAACACCTTCGGAAAAACGAAGGAGGAGGTCGCAAAACTGCCTTGTCCTTATGGAGGACCAAGTAAGGTGACCTGCAGGATACTGCTGCTAACTCCGACACCCGCCTGGTGGATGTGATAGATACCAGAAAGGCTACCTTCTGCGACAACAACTGTAAGGGAATGCCACAAATCCTTTCATATGGCAGTTTCTGCAACCCAGAAAGCACCAGATTCAAATCCCACGGTGCCAAGGCGACCGTATCCGAGGAGCCACATGACGTACCCCATGTACAAATGTACGGATCAATGAATGGGACGCCAAGGGCCATTGAAAAATAACCGCCAGGGCCGAAATCTGCCCCTTAAGCGTACTTAACGCCAGGTTCTTGTCCAGACCTTGCTGTAAAAATGGCAGTACTCTGGATACTCTATAAGAGCGGGGGTTCCGACCCCCTGCCTCGCACCAGGTAATGTAGGCCTTCCAGGTCCTATGATAGATCTTACGTGAGGAACTCTTACGTGCTTTTATCATAGTCGGGATTACGGAGTCCGAGACGCCGCTATCTCTCAATACCTGGGATTCAATAGCCAAGCCGTCAAAACCAGCGAGGGTAAAGCAGGGTGCAAGATGGGCCCCTGCAACAGCAGGTCCCCGTGAAGCGGAAGCCGCCACGGAACCTCTGCCACCATCCGTACTACGTCGGTGTACCAAGGGCGCCGGGGCCAAGCTGGAGCTACCCGGATTGTCGGGATTTCTTCCGCCTCTACCCCGCGTACGACCACGGTAGAGCCTTTAGAGGAGGAAAAACGCACAGCAGCCGATACTGCCCTCGAGGCCTGTGAAACACTGCCCCCGAAGGATCAGAGCCGCCTCCGCGGCCGTTGCTGCGATTCTTGTTCCGCCCTGATGGTTTACGTACGCCACCTCCGTGGCATTGACCGACTGAACCAGAACTGGGCGACGCAGCCCTACTGTCCCACGGGACAGGCAGAGCTTGAACCCTCTCAGTTCCGGTACCTACATCGACCAATTGAGGGGAAGAAAATTTCTCCCATCCTTTAGGGCCGGAACCTGAATCCCCCAAACCAAGGGTTCCCGGGACTGACACTCCGACCTGATCGCCCTGTCCAGGGATAGAGGAGATTTGTCCCACCGCGACTAAATTGCCTTCCGCCGGAGCCGAGAGTTCTGGGCGTAAGGTATCGCTTCGCAAGTCGACATCCTGAGCCCCAACACCCGTATACAGAACCGTAAGGAGAACCACTGGCGCGATCACAGGGTTCGCCCTGCCTAAATCATTAGAAGCTTGCTCGGTGTTAGGAACACCCCAGCTTGTACCGTGTCCGGAATCAGACCCAGGTACTCCAGCCGGCAAGCCGGCGTTCAAGATGACTCCTGTCTGCTGAGCGCCTGACTGGCGCCTAGAGGCACCTCCTGATGCTTCTGCGGAAGCCTCACGTTTGAGGGGAAGGACTTTTCTGGGGGCAGAGAGCTGCTTGCAACCCCCAGAAACCGGCCACCCATCATGCGGAGACAGGCTTGTCCTCCGCTTTTTTGGGCTTACGCTGCCATGGCCTTTTGCTGTGGCCTGTGAACACCTTCCCGGCCTTACCCGCTGGGCCGGGCGCCTGAAAAAACTTCTTCTGACCAGAAGAGACAGGACCCTGCCTACGACGACGATCTTGTCGCTTCAGCTCTGGAAGGAAAGTACTCTTCCCTCCCGTGAAATCCTTAATAATCTTATCCAACTGTGGGCCAAACAGACGCCCTCCCTGAAAGGGCAGGTCTGCCAGAGCTTTCTTTGAAGCCTGGTCGTCTGACCAAGAGCGGAGCCACAGCACCCGCCTGATGACAATTGAAAAAACAGACATTTTTGACCATATGGGGAGAAGCTCCAAAGCCGCATGGCATATGTAGCGGAGACCTTCTTCCAAATGTTGCATCAGCTGTACCTCAGCCTGTGCACATTCACTAGACAAATTAGTGCGCAGTGCGGCAGCGTGCTCGCAAAGAGACTGTGCCGCCATAGCAGTTGCTAGCGCCGGCCGCATGGCTGACCCAGCCAACAAGAATAGTGCTTTAGACACTGTCTCTGTGCGGCGATCGG
>BLSH010548019.1:100883-121434 GCA_018402905.1 Glandirana rugosa
ACACACTGTTATAATCAAATACTTAATAAATAAAACGCGACTTATGGTAAAGAGAAGGCAAGTGACTGTCTGCGTCGTAAGAATACTGTGTACCCCAATATGAGTAGGATGATCCTCATCGGATCCGTTTTGTTAGTTTTCACATCCAACCGGGGAGGGTCCCCCGGCAGGAGTGGAATCGTATATTAGGGGGACGAGACATGTCGTGTAGTCAAAAATAAACGGATCACGTTCCTCATCTGGACAAAGGGATACCCTAGACGCCAGAGGACTTCTAAGTAGATCCTTCTGACAATAGTTCTTCGACCGACCACCATATCTCCTTGAGAAAGGGGTCAGGCCGGTGCTGCTGGCCAGGCCACTGGACAGGCGAACCAGTCACTGGGCTCTAGTGGGTTTTAGCCACTGGCCGCCCGCACGGAACGGGCGCCATGCGGTGGGCCCCCCTAAGGGGGATCGCATAGTTTCGGCCGGACTGGGGAAAGAGTTCCTCTATACCACCAGCCAGCTTCTTGATAACAGTCTTCCTAGATGAATCTTCAGGAGACCGCAGATCCCATAGGGAAACAGGTCTACTCCTTGCACTAGGCAAATAAAAACTGATGTGCTGTACAGAGCAGGGGGATTATATGCTAAGGTGAGGACGGCCCCCTGGGAGGGGCCAACCTACACTTTTGATTGTTTTGCCTAGGCTACTCCTAGTAGGATGAGTATAACCCCATGTGTCATAAGAATGCTGCGTCTGTCAGTGAACGGAAGAGAAATGGTATTCAGCGCAAAATAAATAATTCATAAACTAATATTGTCACACAGCAGGCTGAACACTAATGGAAAATTCACACCACCATTAAATGACATAAATCTAAAAAGTGCAGCGCTATGCTAAATCAAACATTACATAACATAGATTTTCATTTCCGCAAATACAGTTCATAAATGTCCTTTAAATGATAAATTCTTCGGTGTAAAAATATATCTCTTTAAAAATATCCTCAGAACCGACATAAGTTGTCGCACACCTTATAACGCCAGGCTAAAAAGCCTCAAAAGTGCCTTCCCCTCTGGGGCTTAAATCTTTGCACAAATCCTACAGGTATGGTCAGCCGGATATCCTCGGTATATATATAGAAAAAGAAAGGGATACACATCTAATGCTCTCTGTATGTGCAATAACAATTCTTTTGTAGTAAGGAGATAGTCCCTCTGGTGCCGCAGGAAAACAAACAAACACAGGTGTGCAAGCGGGGTCCTCCACCAAACACAAACACACTGCCTCTCACCTCCCTTCCAGGACCAAAAGGCCCATAATGCACCTTCCTCTACAGAGGGATAAGGGTGGTAACGATACCAGCGGGCTTCAAACTTGCTTCAACAGACGATGTGCTCCCACATAAATGAAAAAAATATGCCACATCTAATGCTCTCCATTTGAACACTCTTTAATAGTAAAAGTTAAAATTCCACTCACATAAAAGCCACTCCGTCCGAGTGCATGAATCGAAGCGTTGTAAACTGAGTACATGGAGTGATGACACTAAAATGGCCGCGGGTGACGTCAGACGACGCTCCTCCATGTACGCGTTACGCCCTGGGCGGGACTTCCTCAGCGCAGGAGCATGGCCTTACACATCCCCCGAACAAATTTATACCCACAGCGTCATACAGATCACACGTCACCGCAAGGGGGCGATCACATGACCGGGATAAAACCTCAAAATACCGAAGCTAACAGAGTCACCATTGTTACAGCTTCAGTAAGGGTAATCACTCCCCCCAGTGGTGGGATCCAGAATGGCACTCAGTTGATAACACTCAGTTAATAATCACTGCATGTTACTTATACGCAAAATGAATAATAATTAAAAAACGCCTTAAGTCATCCCACAGCCATTCCTAGTAACAATGTACCAGCACCAAATAAAACATATAAATATAAAATGACCAAATAAAACCAATGACAAAATATAAAATTACAAAAGACAAAATATGGTACCTTCATATATCAAAAATAAAATCATCTGTCAGAAATGAAACAATGAAGGTCAAATTTGACGTTCAAGCCGGCAGGAGCCATCAATCCAGTCTCATAAATCCAGAATGACTCCCTCCGGCTCAAACGTCCAATATAATTACCCCCTCTCCAGTGGTGGGGTACCCTTTCGATCCCCCAAAATTGTAAACCTCTTGGGTCCATTTTATGGCAATCCCTAAAATGTTTAGACACACTGTGTGAGGGTAAACCTTTCCGTATGTTGTTCACATGTTCCCTTATTCTAACCTGTAGGGGTCTTGAGGTCCTCCCAATATATATTGGTAGCCACACTGGCACTCCAACATATACACGACCCCTTTTGTGGCACATGTAATCAAGTCTTTAATGATATAACTCCTCCCTGTTACTGTAGAAATGAACTCCTTACGTTTTTTCCTATTATTCCTCACAGTTTTACATGCTAAGCACTTTCCACAAGCATAGAAGCCCGAGAGAAAAGAAAAGATATGATTTTCAGAATAAATAGGTGGATTAATTACCCCGGGGGCAATGGTATCCCTAAATGAAGGGGCTTTTCAATACACAAATTGAGGCCTATTTGGTAGGGTCGGACCCAAGAAACGATCCTGCTTGAGTATAGGCCAATATTTTTGGATAATCTTTTCTATTTTCCTATGTTGAATACTGTAATCTAAGATAATACGGAATTCTCCTGTCCCAGGTTCACTTACCCTAGGTTGGGTAAGTGCACATAACCCCTCTATCCAAGGTTTGTACTTTGTCTCTCTCTTTTCGAATAAGATCTTGACTGTAACCTTTTTGTGAGAATCTTTGAATCAGTACCTCCGACTGTGATAAGAAATCCCCCTCTGACGAGCAATTCCGCCAGAGTCGCACAAACTGGCCCCTCGGAATATTAGTCAACCAGTTCTTATGAGGACAGCTGGTCAGAGGAATATATGAATTTCTATCCGTCGGTTTGAAATGATTCTTAGTCTTAAACAAATCCCCCCTCTTTAAAAATCTGTAATTCCAAAAAAAACATATGCTCAAAACTTACATTCCATGTTAAATCAATATTTTTAGTGTTACTATTCATTTTGGCCATAAAGGTCTCAAGGTCAGATAGTTCCCCTTTCCAGATCAATATAAGATCATCAATAAATCTTTTGTAACATCCAAGCTGAGGGGGGGGGGGGATGGGAGAAAATTACCTCTTCCAAACCGAGCCCCCATCGCCACCCCTCTAACCTGCAGATAGAACTGGCCATCATACCAAAAATAGTTTTTCAGTAGGCAGAACTCCAAGCCTTTTAACAAGAATCTCCTATGTTTCCTTGAAAGCTCAGATTTGTCCAACGACCACCGTACAGAAGATAAAGCATCTACATGGTCGATAATAGTATATAATGAGCTCACATCCGCTGTTACTATATAACAGGAGGATGCTGAGTCTAATGATTCCAAAATTTGGATAATGTGTTTGAGTCTTTTAAATATGCATCTGTTTTAGTAACTAACGGTTGGAGGAAGAAGTCTATATATTGGCCCAGTCTGGCTGTTATGTAATCAATCCCATTTACTATAGGACGCCCTGGGGGACATTCACTATTTTTGTGTATTTTGGGCAAAAAGTATATCACAGGGGTCCTACAGAATAAGGGGTCCAGATATAAAGCTTCCTTTTTAGTCAAGATTCCTTTCGTTTTCCCTCTTTCAACCAATGTATGTATTTTTTCTTTGTACTCCAAAATAGGGTCATTTCTTAATATTTCATAAGTGTCCCTGTCCTCCAATCGGCTCATTTCTTGTTTGTAGTATTCCTTGCTCAAAATAACTAAGCCCCCTCCCTTATCCGCGGGGCGGATTACTATATCTTTCCTGTTTTCTAACAGTGGGACACCTTTTCGAAAGAAACCGGGGTCTCTAACTTTCTTGGAGGTGTCCTTTTTGTTGTTTCTTTTTGTGGAATTTCTTTTTTCTGTGGTCACAATCTTCCAAGACACTGGAAGAAAAGATCTTCCCTGAGACAGATTCTGGTTTACTAACCACCAGGCGAGATTCCATCGAGCCCTGGGAGATAGGGATATGCAGGAATCCGAAGTCTGCAATTGTCTGTTCCACTCTGCTAGGATGTTGCGTTGAAATGCCCTGGAGTGACACTGTGCATAGGGAACTGCCTCGAAAGAGGCTACCATCTTCCCTAACAGTCTCACACAGAGGAGAACTGAAGAGTCTCATCGCCCTCACCTGGCTTACCAGAGCCTTGAGGTCGCTGATCCTCTCAGCGGTAAGAGTATCCTTGCTTGGACTGTATCTAGCTATAGACCTAGATATTCCAGAGACTGAACTGGGTCTAGTAAGGAATACCCTACATACATGACCCAACCCCTGTTTTCCAGGATTGTTAGGGTCACATTCTGCTCTAGTCTGCACCGAGACTGATCTCTGAGCAAGAGGTTGTCCAGGCATCCAATTATTAGGACCCCTCGTAACCCTAGAAGGCCCAGCACTGGAGCCAGAATCTTTATGAAGATTCAGGGAGCTATTGCGATCCTGAATGGCAGAGCCAGAACTGGTAGAGTCGTTCCTAAAATGCAAAAAAAACTCTTATGAGGTAGCAAAATTGGCACAGGCAAATATGCATCCTTGATGTCTATTGATGCCAAAAAATCTCCTTCCTGGAGCGAGGCAATCATTGAGCAGATTTACTCAATGCGGAACGGCAGAAGAAATTGGTTTAGGACCTTGAGATCTAGAATATGCCTTACCTCCCCGTTTTGCCTATGGACCATAATAGGTTAGAATAGTAAGCAAGCAGACATGTGTTTATGCAAATTGTGAAGGTGGATGTGAAAACACGGTGGTACTGTGTTCGAGAAGCAGTGGGGTTATAAACTGTATGGTGTGCATGGCGGCAGCTCCTCTAAATGAACAAGGTCCTGGTGCCCTTGAGGAAGGTACTAAGGAAAATTAGGAGGTGAGGGTGCCAGCCTGAGGCAAGTGTGAGTGGTGAATGAAATGATATGGTGTGTAAAACATAAGACCATTGGTTAAATGAATAAAAAAAAAAAAAAACACTTTTAAGTAATTGGAATGAAAAGTGAAAAATTCAACTTACGGTGAAACGAGGAACAACTGCCTGAGTCAGGGAGACAATGGATCCTGGGGAGGTGGTACAGGTATAACAGGTAATGACCACGGGTTGGATCGGATGCAATGCCCGCTGGGCTGCAGCTGATGGATGGTGTAGATGAAGCTGTAGGTGGTAGGTGACTTAGCGGTCAGCAAAAAGGTGTTGGCGGCACAGAGAGCGTTAGGATATGATGCTAGTGCGGTATGATGTCCATCCAGGATTTGGGAAACTGCGGGAGCCGGCTCAGAGATGTCCAGGGGTGTTGTCCAGAGGAGGCGGCGCCGTGCTGGGTAGGGAGGCAGTGTAGAGCTTGCCTATGGATGAATCCAAGCATGTGAGAGGATATGGCAAAGCTAGCAGATCGGGGCTGTGTGGGAACAGCTCAGTGCCCTGCAGTACACCGGCGTTCCCTGGCTGGTCTCCCGACTCCAGTATAGTCGCAGTGAGTTCCTGACACCACGAGGATGGCATGGTGACGTGATTTGGCGTGGTTTATGTGCTTCAGGGCTCCGCCCCTTTATCAAAACCAATAGAAGGAAGAAGATTGTGTGGACTGGCAAGCTTATATAGGGGAGGGAATGGGAGGGGCTAGTTGGAAAAAACACTCCCATATCTTGTTGTTGAGTGGCAGATATGTCTGCCTGTCTTTATATGCAGTCACGGGGTACTGACATCAAATGTCAGAGAGGGGGAAACAAAAGGGAATGAGAGTTTCTGTTTTTTTGGGAAGCTTGCTAGTGAATAGCTTGGATATAAGCAAGTTAAAAACATACTTTTAACATACTTTTAACTTGCTTATATCCAGGCTATTCACTAACAAGCTTCCCAAAAAAATGGAAACTCTCATTCCCTTTTGTTTCCCCCTCTCTGACATTTGATGTCAGTCCCCCGTGACTGCAAAGACACGCAGACATTATCAGATTCATCCATTGGCAAGCTCCACACTGCCTCCCTACCCAGCACAGCACGGCGCCGCCTCCTGGACATCTCTGAGCCGGCTCCCGCAGTTTCCCAAATCCTGGATGGACATCATACCGCGCCAGCATCACATCCTAACACTCTCAGTGCCGTCCAAACCTTTTTGCTGACCGCTGTGTCACCTACCACCTACAGCTTCATCTACACCATCCATCAGCTTGCAGCCCAGCAGGCATTGCATCCGATCCAACCCATAGTCATTACCCGTTATACCTGTACCACCTCCCCAGGATCCATTGTCTCCCTGACTCAGGCAGTTGTTCCTCGTTTCACCGCAAGTTAAATTTTTCACTTTTCATTCAATTTATTTAAAAGTGTTTTTTTTTAATTCTTTTAACCAATGGTCTTATGATTTACACACCATATCATTTCATTCACCACTCACACTTGCCTCAGGCTGGCGCCCTCACCTCCTCCTTTTCCATGTGTTTATGCAAAACTTGCCTATGTAAGTAAGAAGGCATCTGTTTATGCACAACATGCATTCATAGGCATCAGGTGTCTCTGCATCATGTGTGCTATGCATCATGCGACCTATGCAGACACCTTCCTATGCAGACACACGCCCATGCAGACACAAGTCTCAATGCGACACAGGCCTGCGCGACCTGCATCTCCATGCGACCCGCGCCTCCATGCGACCCGCGTCTTTGCGACACGAGTTTCTATGCGACACTAGTCTCTATGTGACACTAGTCTCTATGCATCATGAGCCTGTATGCGACCCGAGTCTATGCAACATGTGTTGTAGTTTAACAAACGTGTTTTAAGCAAACAAGCATTTAAGCAAACACATGCTCCAGCAAACATTCATTTAGGCAGATGTGTTTTTTTTAGCAACCATGCGTTTAAGCCAGTTTGCATGCATGCCCCTGTTCAACTGCAACCGTGCCCAAGCAGGATGAGCCAAGCACATATGCATCCAATCCGACCTCTATGTTGCTTCAGAACAGTAAAAAAAATAAGCTTCTGTGCCCAGCTAAGAAAAAAGAAGCCTTTAATAAGGACTCCAGCTTTTTATCTAAAGGGTCCTTAACACCTGGGCATTATCAACAGGACAGGCCAGGGATTTGGTGGAGATCAGAAAGGGTTGAACAAACTCATAGATTTAATTACGAATGTGCTAAGGCAGTGAGAAGGATTGGTGGATATGCGGTGCATGCCATAGGAGATGATCAAGACCCAGCTTTGTTCGGGACTGATAGTACCACTGGGGAAATTACATCTTCATATGAGAACTGAGAAATGCAGTTACCTGGTGTTTAGAGGGGTAGGAAGAGCAATACGGACAATTGCTAAGGGAAAAGAAAAAGCTATCTCCATTCAGCTAGCGTGTGACAGCATTTGCTTGCAAGAGTGTGAAAATGCAACAATAAAGATGAATGCTTGCTGTTGTGATTGCATAGGGATGGTATCCCCTTTTTGTGTACCTGCCCTGGTTGGAGGGATTCCTCCGACATGTAGGCGGGCTTAGCTTACCTATATGTCCCGGTAAAGGACAGGGATGGGGATATCGTCCACCTATAGGCAAGGAAGTAAGGAGATTTTTGTAACATCTGTGGAGGAGGGGCCAGGCAGAAAAAGGATGCAGAAGGTGAAGAGCCATGTCTGTGAGGCGGAAACACAGGTGAGTGGAGGTGAAAAGCGTATAACCGGGCACATCACCTCTGAGAGTCATGCTGCTAAATTCCTCAATCTATGGATGAAGAATAAAGGAAGAAGGGTCCAGTGGTTGGCAGGTGGTCAGGGGGAGGTTAACCACTTCCCGACTGCCCGCCATCATATGACGGCGGCAGTTTGAAGTGGAATACCATTGTTATGGTAGCAGATAGCTACCATAACCCCGGTATCTTTTTTTTGTTCAGGCGATTCTGCACAAGATAAAAGTGGTCTTAGCAGCGGATACACCACAAGATCACTTTTATCAGCGGCGGGAGGGGTGCCCCTCCCGCCAGTTTCCGGTCATCTCCGCCACTTACTGGACCCGCTGGCAGCAGTGGAGATGATCGGGTCTGTCCCCCCCAGTGTCCGTGAGCCGAGTGAGCGGCTGAAGCCGTTCACCCGGCTCCAAAACATGGCAGTGCGGAAGCGACGTCACAAGTCACTTCCACCCAATGGTCTTAAAGGGCCCATTTTTTTTTTTTTTTTGCATTTTAGTGTAAATATGAGATCTGAGGTCTTTTTGACCCCAAATCTCATATTTAGGAGGTCCTGGCATGCTTTTTTCTATTACAAGGAATGTTTACATTTCTTGCAATAGGACTAAAAGTGATAAAAATTTTTTTAAAGAACAGTGTAAAAATAAAAATTAAAAAGTAAAATAAATAATTAAAAAAATTTAAAGCTCCTCGTCCCCGCGAGCTCGCGCGCAGAAGCGAACGCATACGTAAGTCCCGCCCACATATGAAATCGGTGTTCAAACCACGCATGTGAGGTATCGCTGCAACTGTTAGAGCGAGAGCAATAATTCTAGCACTAGACCTCCTCTGTAACTCAAAAATACTAACCTGTAGAATTTGTTAAACGTCGCCAATGGAGATTTTTATGTTGCAAAGTTTGTCGTCATTCCGCGAGCGGTGGGTATCATTTTACTCGGCATAACGTTATCTTGCACAATATGGAAAAAAATTGGCCTAACTTTACTGTTCTCTTATTTTTTAACTCATAAAACGAATTTTTCAAAAAAAAAGAGGCTCGGTCTTAAAGTGGTTAAAAAATGTAGAGAGTCCAGTACTCTCTGCAGCCTGTCTCATGGCTATGTGTGAATTTACTGGACTACATGTTCTTGTGTTGTGTTGTAATCACTGAAAGTAATATGATCAATATGGAGGATGAATGAGCTTCCAATGCACACTTATGTATGATTAGTAGTGATCAAAAGGAGGGAATAATGTATAGGGATAAAAGTGATCATTACTAACTCATCCATACTTAACAGTAAAATATTGATCATTAAATAATAAGGTGTGAAGATAAAGAAGGTGCATTAGTAGAAACTGATAATATATACACATACATTAGATGAGTGAGATACAAGGCTTATATGATTATATATAAATTTGTTTACATAGTTTATACAAGTTTACAGATGTAACTAAGATGGCGTTTGAATATTTAGTGCATGTCATCTATATTACAGAATGTCTAACAGAACAGCAAATGGACAGACTGTTGGAAAATAACATGTTGGTTGTGATAAGAATTCCTATAAAAGAGTGATCTGTAATCTGCTTAATCAGAGCATAGTAACAAGCTCATTAATGGCGTGCTCTCAATACATCTATATTTTTGTCAATACCGTATTTTAATTTGGAACTTCTCGTCTGAGGGTTAATTATTATCTCAAATTAACCTTATTCACCCCTTTCAAAAAGCTTTCCTGCATAGGATATATTAGAAGGAACAAACAATCTGTATGGGTGCACCCAGTCAGCATACATCACCCTCTCAAGGAGAGGGTGCAAAGCGAATCCCTGTGCACCTTGTGGTATTTTAATGACCCAAGGGAGGAATACACATCCACAGGACTCTCCGCTGGAGGTAACCTGAATGTTGCACGTAGCTTATGTGTAAGTACCTGGATCAGCAGCCTCTGAGATTGAGAGGCAGGTGTCCTTGGGGATTCTACTGGCTCAGGACTCTCTGAAGCAGAAGTGTCTGCAAAAGAATTGGCCAGATCCCCTGTAACTACCTCCTCTCCATCAACCCATTCTCACTCCAGAATAAGAGGATTAGGGAAAGGAGACCTGTCACCCTTCTCACCCTATGTGGTTGTTAGTAGACTGCGCCGAGGGTTAATAGCACTCTAACTCATGGAGAAGCAGCTCTATTTAAACTTCCTGCTTCCTGTAGCAAGTGCTGTTCGTTCTATAGCGTGTACCCGCCCTTCCTGAGCAACTTGTGCCTGTTAGCTGTTCCTGTCTCCTGTTCCTGTGACCCGGCTTGCCCGACCTTGTCTGAACTCCGCCTGAACCGACCCTTGGCTTTCCTACGACCATCCTATTGTCTGATCCTTCTGCACTTCTGCTGTCAGCCCGTTAACGAACTCTGCCTGTACCCGACCATCTGCCTGCCTGCTCCTTTTGTCCCTCCTAGCCTGCCTGTTGCCGACCCGGACTGTACGACCACTCTTCTGTCTTGCACGAGTCCCAGTGGACCTACACGCACCACCAAGTGTTCCTGTCCAACCCTCGTGCCCCCCTGCGCTCCTGAACTCCCTGTTTGCTCTATTAGGGGTTCTCGAACCAGGGCCGCAAGAGAGGTTACCCCTGCAGAAGTCAGACTCATCCGCCAGGTACGTGACAGTGGTAGAAGCAATCATACCAGCAATCCTGGTGTATAAGCCCAGCAAAAGATGAGGTGTCAGCTACCATACCAGACAGCCGCAGCAGCTCAGATAACCCGATCACTTCTGGTCTCTCAGGGGAAGCAATGGCAACAGTGGTCCGACTATGAAACTAGGCTCCCGCGCCACAGTAGAGTAACTGATCCGCAGCTGCTGCAATATCCTTTTTTGGAAGAAAGGGGGGTTTTGTAAAATTACACCAAGATGATAATCCTGTGTTAACAGCCCTTGCTTTATAAAGTGCTATGCACGCTTAAGCTCGTATGTGCACCATCTCATCTCATAATTACAATACATCAAAATTTATATCAAAAATGTGCAAAATATATGATGTCCAAAGTGCTTGTGTGCCAGTGCCTTAAAACATATTATTCATCATAAAGTCCAAACCTAGTTGATCAAAATATATTAAAATTCATTGTATAATTACTGTGCAAATATTGTGCAAAATATTAACTGTACAAATTATATAAAAAGTCCCTGTTCCTTAATTTAAAGTGCAATCCAGTGCATTAGTGACTTAATGCTGTATCTGTTCTTCCATCCACAGCAATGTGTCCATACAAAGAAAAAAATCTTCCAAAGTGCTTGTGCCTGCGACGTGCCAAATCACCATGTGTAAAACATAGGGTAAAGCTCCCTACTTACCAAACCTAATTGACTCTCCTGTCTTATGACACAGAGAAGTCAATCATCGCTTGCGGTCTGTTATCCGACCATGGGTTCTCGCCGGGTTCTCGCTGGTGTAGATTTCCTTCCAGGGATGCTGTTGTTCTCTCTTTCGGGATGTGTTATAGGAGAAAAAAGAGATCTCTGAAGACGTTACGGAAGTGACAAAACACGTCAGCTGGAACGCAAGGTGTGCTGGGCCACGTTCTGTTGGAACGCACGCCGACACTGCAGAGTTGCGGCGTCCACAGAACAACAGGAAAACGATCGTATGTTGTAAATACTACGGGTTTGGTAAATAAAGATTCTTAAACGAGGTGCGCGATGAGAGATCTCTTTTTTCTCCTATAACACATCCTGAAAGAGAGAACAACATCCCTGGAAGGAAAGCTACACCAGCGAAAACCCATGGTCGGATAACAGACTTCAAGCGATAATTGACTTCTCTGTGTCATAAGACAGGAGAGTCAATGAGGTTTGGTAAGTAGGAAGCTTTACCCTATGTTTTACACATAGTGATTTGGCACGTCGCAGGCACAAGCACTTTGGAAGATTTTTTTCTTTGTTGTGGATGGAAGAACAGATACAACATTAAGTCACTAATGCACTGGATTGCACTTTAAAATAAGGCACAGGGACTTTTTTATAATTTGCACAGTTAATATTTTGCACAATATTTGCACAGTAATTATATAATGAATTTTAATCTATTTTGATCAACTAGGTTTGGACTTTATGATGAATAATATGTTTTAAGGCACGGGCACACAAGCACTTTGAACATCATATATTTTGCACATTTTTGATATAAATTTTGATGTATTATTGTATTATGAGAAGAGATGGTGCACATATGAGTTTAAGCGTGCATAGCACTTTATAAAGTAAGTGGTCCGACTAGCCTCAGCAAGGGCTGTGGTAACACACCTGTGCCTCTAGCCTTATTACATGCAGCTTCGCTCCCCCCCCCCGTGCTCCTTGGAAGCCATGGCTACTAGTGCATGCCCTGCTTTGCCCACGTTCCCCGAACCCAGCTTCCTGCCCAGTCTGACTCAGCTCCCACCCCTACACTCACATGTCACCAGGAGAATCTTTAGCCTGCTCTCCAGCCCTGTCCAGACTCATGCGATCCTCCATTCACTTACCTAATGAAAAGACAGATTAGAACTGGTGCAGGCTCCCCCTGGTGGCAGCTTCACAGAAACTGCAGGCAAGACCAAGCATGACTGTGTCTTTCTAGCTCTCTGGTGGTGAGAAAAAAGAAGTGCAGGCAAAAGGAGGGAAAACGTAAACAAAACTTTTTCCTATGTTTGCAGGAAGCCAGCTGGGTGCAGTAACATTATTTCCATTGGGGATTACTCACCATTCCTCGTCGCAGGGCCTGGAGGAGACTGCAGGCCCAACCTTCACCCATCATGGCGGGCTTTGTCTCAAGGACCTTCAAAGACCGGGTAGCCATTCTGAGGGTCCACTCACTTGAACCTGTATAGCACCCTGCAGGCGTACCTTGGTTCAGTGTTCCAGGTTTACCTACACGCAGGATCCAGCACAGGCAAAACCTCGCAGTTTCTTCTGTTTTCTTAGCAAGGCCCGGGTACCATTTATCTTAGCTTAATGGCGTATGAAATGGATCCGGTATGAAAGCTGTCCCCGATTCTAAAAGAACCTGTGTGGGAACCAGCATAGAAGCTCCACAGAGCTGTAGAAGTGACCATCCACCTTCAAGACACAGGTGAAAAAACTGAAGTGCTCCCAGTGTGGGAGGGGTTATATAGGAGGGGGAACTTCCTGTTTGTTTTTTATTTGATTACCAGTGTCCATTCACCTATAGGTGGCGTATAACCCAGTATGTATAGAATATATAGCCTGCTCTGTGTCCCGTGATGTCCAAGAAAGAAATAGAGATGTTTTTCTCTTCCCTAACCAGACTGACCACCGTACTACAACATGACATAGTTACAGAACCAGGGGTCTGCGTAAATGTAAAACCCTACTGAATACTTGAGGCTAGACGGGAGGCGGTGGCGAAGGAAATAAAAACCATTTTGGAGTTAGACGTGATAGAGGAGTCCCACAGCGCCTGCTCGAGCCTTATAGTGCTGGTCCCAAAGCCCAATGGCACTATCAGCTGTTGTAACGATTTCCAGAAGCTGAATAAAGTGTCTAAGGTTCACGCATACCCGATACCACGGGTTGATGAACTTGTGGACAGGTTGGGAGGTGCCCGGTACATAACAACCCTAGCCCTAACTAAGGGCTACTGGCAGATCCCCTTAACAGAGTCAGCAAAGGATAAAACTGCCTGTTCTACCCCCGAGGGGTCCTTCCAGTACAAGCGAATGCCATTTGGTCTGCATGGGGCCCCTGCATCCTTCCAAAGAATGATGGACAAAACCTTGAGGCCGCATGGCCCCTATGCAGCCCCCTATTTGGATGATGTGGTCATCCACAGTCCAGATTGGGAATCGCATCTGCCCCAAGTACAAGCGGTCGAAGATTCTCTGAGGGTAGCAGGTTTAACAGCCAACCTAAAAAAGTGTGCCATAGGCCTGGAGGAGGCCAAATACCTTGGGTATGTTATTGGTCGGGGACTGATCAAGCCCAAAACCAACAAGATCGAGGCAATTCAAAAGTGGCCCCAACCAGTGAATAAAAAACAGGTTCATGCCTTCCTGGGGATTACAGGGTATTACAGACGGTTCATCCCCAACTTTGCCACCATTGCCGTTCCTCTGACCGATCTGACAAAGAGTAGAGGGCCGGGCATGGTTAAGTGAAATCCTGAAGCTGAGAAGGCATTCTAGAAGTGCACCCCCAACACACTAAACGGGCCATCATACACAGCCAGGCCATCAGATACCACCGAATATGTTCAGACCCAGGGGACAGAGATAAACATCTCAGAACACTGGCAGACTCCTTCTATAAGAAAGGGTACAAAGACAAAACCATCAACAGCAGCATAAACACGGCCTTGAAAACCCGAACAGAAAATCTCCTCCAATACAAAGAGAAAAAAAAATAACCGTGTCCCTCTAGTCACCACATACAACCCAGCACTAGAAGGGATAAAAAAGATAATCAAAGATTTACAACCCATTATAACAGAAGATGAAACTCTGAAAGAAATAATCCAACAAACCCCAATATTGGCTTTCGGCAACCACCCAATCTCAGACAAAAACTAATCAGCAGGAAACTTCACTCGGATTATGAAATCACAAATAATGGAAGCAAACCCTGCAATAAAAAAACGTTGCAAACTGTGCAACCAGATCAATCCATCCAAAAGTGTCACACACACAAATGGGACCTTCAATACCATGGGATCATACAGCTGTACCTTTAGTAATGTGGTATACCTCATTTAATGCAATAGGTGCAACAAAGGATCCTATGTTGGGGAAAGAGGACAGAAATTGCAAACAAGGATGAAATTACACAGACATTCCATCAAGGAACATAAAGAAGATGATTTCTGCACACCGGTGGGACATCATTTTTCGCAACCGGACCACACTATTGAAAACCTCAATGTTTTAGTTCTTAAAAGGGAATTTCAGAACTACCCAGGAAAGGAAAACATTTGAACCAAGAATGATTCTTCTTTTTGACAAAAAAATAATGGTATAAACTTAGATATAGGTTTTCTCACTCATTATTCTAAAATTTTAAGACCCCCTCTGTGACTGTCAACCCCCCTCCCCTCCCAAGTCTATAGCTCTGCCTGTCTTATCCCCTTATCTCTGCAGCTAGCTTCATTACCATTTGCCTTATACATTGATTTGTATTTGTTTGTTTTTCCTCTTTCTCCTTTCCCTCAGAGGTTTTTTTCTCTTCTTTTTTTTAACATTCGGCTAAAACTGTTGTGAATCATTACTGCTTGGACCTTGAAGAATGGGATATACTCCGAAAACTTGTCCTGAAAAATTGTATGTTAGTGCAAATAAAAAAAGAATTACGGACAGTACTCAATTTTCTCTGGCATAATTGCACTAATATGGCCACAATCACCTCAAGCATAGAAGTTTTTTTTTTTTTTTCAATCAAATATTTTTTATTATACTTTTTCATAACAACACAATCATCACATACATTAATTGACATAACATACAAAAATCAAAACACAATTCACCTTTTTTCCTACCCTGTATGCGCATACTAATGTATCTTTCCCATTTTATTCTTTTAGTTATTACCTATATCCCCCTGTCTCTTTCAACTTAATAATCATCCGCTTCACTACTTCGTTCTGTTGGTGATATCCAATATCTATTAGACGTATTTTAAAGATGTATTTATCGATATATTTTTAGTATTTTTCATGCATCTTAATTAACATTGTTCTTTGTTTCTACTATTTATTCATCTAGTTAGATGGTTAAATGCCAAAATGAGATGTTAACCACCAAAACCAATTTTTTTTAAAACTTTTTTGGACTTCTCCTATGTCTGTATGCTAATTTCTCCTTTTTAAGATTAAGCTCAATAGCTTCAAGCCATTAAATGTGTTGTTGTTGGTGGGGAATTTGATTTCCATTTTTGTAATATGAATTTACATTGATCTCATCCACATCTCATGCATTTTTAATGGAAGACTATCCCCTGGCATAATTCCCAGTAATGCCATTTTTGGATCTGGCTGTACTTGCATTGAACATAATTCATTTAAAGTATCAAATACACTCTCCCAATTCCGAAATAATTTGGGACAATGCCACAGCATATGTATAAGTGTACCCGTATAATTGATACATCTTGTGCAATTTAATGTGGTTGCCTTGCCCCAGGAGTATAGCTTTAGAGGGTATAACGAGATCTATGAATGATAAATAGTTGAGTCAAACATTGTGATGAAGTCAAGGATACTCTAAATAGATTCTTCAGAGCTTGATCTCACTCTTCAACACCAAGAGTATCCATGTCTCTACTTCATCGCTCAAAGCTACCCACTTGTGTTTTTGTTCCCTCTATTCTTTGTAGGGGGGAATATACATCTCCAATAAGTCCCTGTTTAGAATGTCTCACAGTTACTGCCAGCTCTAGTATTAATGATGGTCTATACTTAAATTGAAAAGTTTTAGCCTGATCCTTTATAGCATGTCGTAACTGTAAATATTGAAAAAATAATTTATTGGGCAACTGATATTCCCTATCAACGCCTCATTGTCAAAAAGCTGGTGCAGTAACTCTATTCCAGCTTTTTTTTCCCATGAGTCAATTTTTTTTAGTTTCCCTATTTCTGGTAATCGTAGGTTTTCCCATATTGGCATATATTGGGTATACCCTTCCTGTAGAAGCTCTTCTGGAACAGCATTCCATATTTTGTGGATTAATTGAAATGTAGGAAAACACTGTTTATTATGGAAATGGTGTGCGACTATTAGCCATACAGGTGGTTCCATTGGAAGTTGGGAAAATATAATTTGCTGTATAGAATCTCCTTGATTTATTACATTCCAACCATACAGTTGCTGTAATTGTGAGGCTAAGTAGTACTGTCTGGCATTAGGGACAGCTAGTCCACCTTTATCTTTGGGTAACTGTAGAATTCCCAAACTAATTTGTGCTTGTTTATGTTTCCTTTAATCTCTAAATAGGGTATCTATTTATTTTTCTAAAAAGTTTCTGAGGTAGCCATATAGGACAATTATGTAGGAAATATAGTAATTGTGGCATCCATACCATCTTTATCAGATTGGCTCTGCCAATTACCGTTAACGGTAATCTACCCCATGTTTTCCCTATTTGTTTAAAGCGTTTAAGTAGTGGGATTACATTCCTTTCTACGTATGTATTCACTTGTGGTGTAATTTGTATCCCTAGATATTTAAAGGAGGATACTACAGTTATTTGAGATGCTAGGGCTGGCAAGTTATTTGTCAGTGGGTCTACAGGCAACAGGACCGACTTGTCCCAATTTATTTTGAATCCAGAAAAGGACCCATATGTATTAATCAGGGACATTACTGCTACTAGGGAAGATGTTGTATCACCCAGGAATAAAAGCGTACCATCTGCATACAGAGCAATCTTATCCTCACCCATAGGTCCAAAAAACCCAACTATGCTTGATGATTGGCGTATCACAACAGCCAAAGGTACTAAAGCTAGAGCAAAAAGTAAGGATGACAATGGGCAACCCTGTCTTGTACCCCAATTTAAAGAAAATGGGACTGATACATGTCCATTTACTCAAACCCATGCTACTGGATCAGTATAGAGAAGTTGTATCCCTTTTATAAATTTAGGTCCAAATCCAAACTTCTCTAAACAAATCCATAAGAAGTCCCACTTTATACTATCAAAGGCTTTTGCCGCATGAAGCGACAATATAGCCCTATTTCCTGTGTTTTCAGATGGAACCTGCAGATTCAAAAAAACAAGAGTCTTATATTCACTGTACTAGACCTGCCTGGAATAAAACCAACTTGGTCTGGATGCACTCTCTTAGCTATAACTTTGCTAACCTATTGGCTAGTACCTTTGCCAATAGCTTTACATCCAATGTAAGCAGGGATATTGGACGATATGATTGCGGAATTTCAGGATTCTTATCAGGTTTTAACAGGACTATGATAATTGCCTCCATCATAGAAGGCGGAAAGCGACCACTTTCCAAGGCTGAATTAAATACCTCCAATAATTCTGGCAGCAGTTTAGTATCATAAACTTTTTAGACCTCGCTTAGTAACAGAAGCTTTTTGTAATTCCTCTAAGGTCAAGGGCCCATCTAACATCTCTTTGTCAGCTACAGGGATCTTTTTTAATGTGATAGAATTAAGAAAGTATTCAAATTCAGTACTTTTATAGGATACCTTACTACTATACAGGTCTTTAAAAAATTCCAAACACACTGCAGATATCTCTATTGTAGTTTGAAATTTTTAATTGAAGATACTTTCAACTCCACCACTTGTGTCATTGGGCTTTGGGCCTTTATTATTGTAATAATTATAAAAAAACTATCACGTACAGTACTCAATTGTCTCTGGCATAATTGCACTAATACGGCTACAATCACCTCAAGCATAGAAGTTGAAGCAAGCCCTTTGTGTACAACCGGTGTTCGTGACCCCAGACTTCCTGTGATGTGGGACTAGGTGCTGTTCTGTCCCAAATCAGAGACGGCGAGGAGCACCTGGTCGTCTATTTAAGCAGAAAGCTTACTAGGCATGAAAGGAACTATGCCATTGTGGAGAAGGAGTACCTGGCTATCAAGTGGGCCTTAGAGGCGCTGAAGTACTAACTCTTAGGAAGGTAATTTAGGCTAGTTACTGACCATGCCCCCCTGAAGTGGATGTGTGACAACACGGAGAAAAATAGTCGGTGACTAGGTGGTTCCTGGCCCTACAGATATTTAAGTTCACAGTGGAACACTGGGCAGAAAGACCCCAGAACAATGCCGATGACCTCTCCCGGGTCCACTGTATGGTTGGGACAGTTGCTCAGCCACAGGGGCTTGGGCAGAGGGGGAGGATATGTGACAGTATGTGAGACGAAATGGTAGACGAATGCTACTTGTCGCCTCGTATGCATTCATGTGGACTGGATTAAGCAGAGTCCGGTCCGGATTTTATATAAATTATGGAAATACCGTGCTCACTAGTAGATTGACAAACAGCAGCTGCTAGCATGACAATTTGACCAGAATTGTGATAGAAATATGGGTATAAAGTGCAGTGCTCCTAATCACTCAACATATAACTAATAAATATATATCTAACTCTTAAAGTGAAAAGCCTATTTTACATAAATAGTGCATATACTGAATAAGTGACACATAGAAACAATTGGAAAAATATAAATATTGGAAAAGGTACCAGACACTACATGAAGTGTCTGGAACATGTAGTCCAAATGCACAACTAAATATAAATGTCCAATTAGACTAGTAATAGACACCAAAGTGTCTAGTGCACAATAGTTGATAAAGTGTCCAAGTGACTATAAATAAGGTGACAAGTGCCCAAAGATAAATGTGACTTGTGCCAGCAAGCGGAATTTCATGAAGGATCCTCCACCACAAATGAAAACTGCTTATCAGATACTGGTAAGTAACCAGCAAGAGACACTTGTGTTAGAGGTGTCCTCTGTAGGTGGACACTAGGATCATCTCCGGGACTTCATTGATTGGCATCACTCCTCTTACTACTTCTCCAGAGGTAATATACAGGGCCCAAAAAAACATTACATAGTTACATTGTAAACGAGGTTGAAAAAAGACACAAGTCCATCAAGTCCAACCTATGTGTGTGTTTTTAATATCAGTATTAAATTGTATACCCCTCAATGTTGTGGTCCCTTAGATGTGCATTGAATAGTTTTTTTGAAATTATCTAGACTCCCAGCAGAGACTACTGCTTGTGGAAGAGGATTCCACATCTTCCCTGCTCTTACCGTAAAGAACCCCCTACGCTTTTTAAGGTTAAACCGCCTTTCTTCTATTTTTAGTGAATGGCCATGTGTCTTTGTGTGCTCCCTTGCACGGAACAGTTTTGTACCTACTGTAGGGTCACCAGTACAGTATTTGTACATTGAAATCATGTCCCCTTTTAAGCGTCTCTTCTCCAGAGAGAATAAGTTCAGTGTTTGTAATCTTTCCTCATAACGAAGGTCCTCCAATCCCTTAATAAGCTTTGTGGCCCTTCTCTGTACCCTTTCCAATACCAGGACATCCTTCCTGAGGACTGGTGCCCAGAACTGGACGGCATACTCCAGGTGCGGCCTCACCAGAGACTTGTATAGTGGGAGAATGATTGATTTATCCCTGGAGTTGATCCCTTTCCTGATGCATGCCAACACGTTGTTAGCTTTGCTTGCAGCAGCTTGGCATTGCATGCCACTGCGGAGCCTGTTCTTCACTAGGACCCCTAGGTCTTTTTCCATTGTAGATTCCTCCAGAGGCTCTCCCCCTAGTGAGTAGTTAGCTTTTTTGTTCTTGATAACCAAATGCATTATCTTACATTTTTCTACGTTAAATCTCATCTGCCACTTGTCTGCCCACCCCATTAATTTATTCAGATCTTCTTGCAAGGTTTCCACATCCTGTGGAGAGTTTATTGCTCTGCTTAGCTTGGTATCATCCGCAAATATTGAGATTGAGCTCTTCACCCCGTCCTCCAAGTCGTTTATGAATAAATTGAATAGGATTGGTCCCAGGACAGAACCTTGGGAAACTCCACTTTCTACACCAGACCATTCTGAGTACTCCCCATTTATCACCACCTTCTGGACTCGCCCTTGTAGCCAATTTTCAATCCAGGTGCTCACCCTTTGATCCATGTTGAGGGACCTTACTTTGTACAGTAAACGTTTATGGGGAACTGTATCAAATGCTTTCGCAAAATCCAGATACACCACGTCTACAGGTCTTCCCTTATCTAGATGGCAGCTCACCTCCTCATAGAAGGTTAACCGCTTCCCCACC
>BLSH010548019.1:132804-147214 GCA_018402905.1 Glandirana rugosa
AAATCACGGGTAGTCACGACGGATATTCACGGAGGAGTAGTCACATGTTTTCACGGTGGAGAAGTCACGGGTAGTCACGTCGGATAACCACGGGTAGTCACTTCCTCTTTTTAATGGGTAAATGTTTTAAAACATTGTCTTTGATTCTTTTTGAAAACTTTTTTTTTTTTGCAAACTAGAAAAATTAAATGAACCGTTTTTTATTTTTTGGGTCACCAATAATTGGTGAATGGTTGGCCTTCAAAAACGTCGAAATCCTGGTCTCGTGAAAAACGCTAAGCCGCGACGCGATCAGAAATGACGCAGAGGTGATCAAATACCACCAAAAGAAAGCTCTATTTGTGGGAAAAAAAAGGACACAAATTTTGTTTGGGTACAACATCGCACGACCGCGCAATTGTCAGTTAAAGCAACGCAGCGCCGAATCGCAAAAAGTGCTCTGGTCCTAAAGCTGCAAAAACTTCCGGTTGGTAAGTGGTTAATAACCACTGGGTTTTTTATTTTTTGCCAAGTAAATTAAAAAGATCAAACGTTTTTTTTTTTTCAAAAGTTTTTCTTAGTTTCTGTTACAAAATTTTGTAAATGGGTAATTTTTCTCCTTCACTGATGGGCACCAATAGGCTGCACTGATGGGCACTGAAGAGGTGGCACTTTTGTACACTGATGAGGAGGCACTTATAGGCAGCACTGATGGGCACTAAAAGGCAGCACTGAAGGGCATGGATAGGCGGCACTGATGGGCAGCAGCATTTATCATCAGGACACTGATGATCAGTGCCCTGATTATCAGTGTAGATGTGCCCTTTTACACTTGCTAGTCACCAGCTTTCTCCTCTCTTCACGCTGTGACAGCATGAGGAAGGGAATACTGATAGTCGGCAAGTGTGTTTACATTGTGATCAGCTGTGATTGAACACAGCTGATGACATAGTAAAGAGCCACTGTGATTGGATGCATCAATGGTTAGTGTGCCTGGCTGCAGAATGAGGGGTGTGAATCATGTTGAAGTGGGTTCATTCACATTTACATGTATATGTACAGGCTAGTGTACCTCCCAAATTCATTGAAATCTGCAAAGCATGATGAGAAATGTAGTGTAAACAGAAAGAAGAGGATATGATGCAAATCACTCTTCTAACAGCTCCTGGCGTGCAGAATAACTAATACATCATTTGAACGAGAGAGACCACTTCCTGTAAATTAAATTGGACATATGTCTTCAAAGGTAAGGAATTTCACAAATGTAATAACGGTTTAGTGTAGGGAGGTGTACTAATGGGGGATTTTTT
Source organism: Glandirana rugosa (assembly GCA_018402905.1). Taxonomy (NCBI): domain Eukaryota; kingdom Metazoa; phylum Chordata; class Amphibia; order Anura; family Ranidae; genus Glandirana; species Glandirana rugosa. The sequence goes on from BLSH010548019.1 coordinate 134,094, forward strand.
GAAAATCCCACAGTTCTGCTTTAAGGACCAGACCTATTTTTCAAACATGCTGTTTACAAGTTAAATTTTTTTTTTTTTTTGCTAGAAAATTACTTGGAACCCCCAAACATTACATTTTTTTTTCAAACACCCTAGAGAATAAAATGGCAGTCGTTGCAATACTTTATGTCACACCGTATTTGCACAGCGTTCTTATAAATGCAATTTTTTTGGAAAAAATATTTGAATTAAAAAATAAGAAAACTGTAAAGTTATCCCAATTTTTCCTATATTGTGAAAGATAATGTTACGCTGAGTAAATTGATACCCAACATGTCATGCTTCAAAAGTGCGCCCGCTCGTGGAATTGTGACAAACTTTGGTACTTAAAAATCTCCATAGGCAACGGTTTAAAAAATTGTACAGGTTACCAGTTTTAAGTTACAGAGGAGGTCTAATGCTAGAATTATTGCTCTCGCTCTAACGATCGCGGCGATTCCTCACATGTGTGATTTGAACACCGTTTACATATGTGGGCACGACTTGCATAAGCGCTCAATCTACGCATGAGCTCGGAGGGACGGGGCTCTTAAAATTTTTTTTTTTTCTTATTTATTTTACTTTTTATTTTTTAGTTTTACACTGTCTTTAAAAAAAAATCACATATTCCTATTACAGGCAATGTAAACATCCCTTGTAATAGAAATAAGACGGACAGGGCCTCTTTAATGTGAGATCTGGGGTACAAAAGACCTCAGATCTCACATTTACACCTAAAAGTAATAAAAAAAAAGTCTTTTAAAACAAAAAAAGAAAAAGAAATTGTCCCTTTAAGGCCGGAGGGTGAAAGTGATGTTTGACTTCGCTCTGGTCCTCCAAGGCCATGGAGTCGAGCGGGGGCCATCATGTCGTCATTCAATTTCCTCTCCAACAGCAGAAAGGACCCAATCGTCTCTGCTGCTACCGACGGCTCCGGTAAGCGTCGGAGACCACCGGGGAGTGGCGGGCACCTCTCCTGCCGCCGATAAAAGCGATTTTATCTTAAAGCCACTGCCCGCCGTTTAAGAAAATACCGGGGATATGGCAGCTATATGCTGCCATAAACCCAGTATTCAAGGTCAAAGTACCAACGCATAACGACGGCGGGTGGTTCGGAAGTGGTTTTAAGTAGTGAAATAGGGCGATATGAATCCAATACTAGAACACTAGCCTCATTCATTGACAAAGGAAGTTCATTCAATCTAAAGAATTTATTAACCACTTCCCTACTGCCGTATTCAGAATGAGAGCCGGGAAGTGGTTGAGTTATCCTGACTGGGTGTCATATGACGTCCTCAAGATAACATGCCGGCGCACCCGGGGGAGCACATCACGGCGATCGGTGGTGTGGGGGGTCAGTCTGACTTTACCATGTGATCAGCCGTGACCAACCACGGCTGGTCACAGTGTAAACGGGAAAGTCATTTAATTGCTTTTCCTGTACTCGGGTCTGCAGACCTGGGCAATGGAGAGCCGATCGGCTGCTCTCCTGACAGGGGGGTCTGTGCTGATAATTTATCAGTGCAGCCCCCCCTCAGATCGGCACCCTAGACCACCAGGGAGCCTGCCCAGGGACCACCAGGGATGTGCCCATCCAGGAACACCAGAGAGACGACCAGGGACCACCAGGGAGCCGATTAGGATCACCAGGGAGACCACCCTAGACCACCAGGTAAGGGGCACACTGCCCAATATGGATGGCACTCAGTGCCACCTTCAGATGCCACCATAGACCACCAGGGAAATGGCTCCTATCAGTGCATCTGCCCACCAGTGCCCCTATCAGTGCGTACCAGTGCAACCTATCAGTGCCCAAAAGGTGCGACCTACCAGTGCCACCTATCAGTGCCCATCAGTGCCACCTATCAGTGCTGCCTATGAGTGCCCATCAGTATCGCTTATCAATGTCCATCAGTGCTGCATATCAGTGCCCATCAGTGCTGCATATCAGTGCCACCTATCAGTGCCCATAAGTGCTGCTTATCAGTGCCCATCATTGCTGCATATAAGTGCCTCATCATCAGTGGTCATCAGTGCAAATCAGTACTGCCTAATCATTGCCCGTCAGTGTAGCCTCTTCAGTGCCATCAGTGATGGAGAAAATGTACTTATTTACAAAGTTTTGTAACAGAAACAGAGAATTTTTTTTTTCTTTTTCTAAATTTTCGGTCTTTTTTTATTTGTAGTGCACAAAATAAAAACCGCAGAGGTGATCAAATACCACCAAAAGAAAGCTCTATTTGTGGGAACAAAACAATAAAAAATGTGTTTGGGTACAGCGTCGCACGGCCGCGCAATTGTCATTCATTAAAGCAACAGCACTGAAAGCTGAAAATTGGTCTGGTAGGAAAGTGTTCTAAGTGCATAGTATTGAAGTGGTTAAACACTTCCAGTAGTTCAGGCAGCAGCACATCCCCTTACATGTTATAGATCTCTGAGGGAAGCCCATCCATAACTTGCTCTTTATTATTGGATAATTCCAACAGCACTGTAGGAAGTTCTTCCAGTGTCACTGGGGCATTTAAAGTGGTTTTATGTGCCATAGAGAATTGGGGAAGTTGCATGTTCTGTAAATAGGTGGGAAGACTGGGATCCACTTTAGACACACATAAACATATCTTCCCAATAAGTCAAGCACTGCCCTCCTGCAGGAAAAACACACCTTAGTTGAGATGAGTACACTCATGCCTCTTACATGTTTAGAGTAAACTGAAAGATACTGAATTGTAAAATCCTTATGGCATAAAAGAGAGGTAGTTTCTCAAGTTAGATGTGTTTACTGCAGGCAGGCAATAGCAGATCGGCAATGTAGTAAAGTAGTGAACATGGCTCTCTTTTTATTAGAAGTTTTCACCCCCTAAGCCTAGGTTCACACATATGCAGTGTGTTAAACGCCGCAATCCCTGTGCGTTTCCTGCACTGCACTGTTTTTTGCAATCTGCTGCGAGCGTCAATTCAAAGTTAACAACACCCAAAACGCAGGTTGCAAACAGTGCAATTGCCTGTACTGGATCACATGGTAAAAAACAACCATGCAATCCGGTTCCAGTGTGGCTCAAAAAAAGGCACATTTTTTGTTACCCTGTGCGATTTGAGCACAGTCAAAATGAATAGGCTTAAATCGCAAAACATAAAATCCCATGTGAATTCCACAGAAATGCGGCATGGTTCCTGTGTGATTCACATGTGAGCTATAGTCTGAACTCCATGAAGTAATCACCAAATTTTTAGACATCATAGAAAGAATTCAAACCACGCGGATAGGATTAGCAAGATATGTGATAGCATATCTGTCCAAGGCCTGGATAAAAGATAATAAATTGTAGACTCTGAAGAGGAAGAAAAAACAATACATGTCTCCGACAGGAACAAACATGTAGGGAAAAAAATGCACATGCCTCCTAGAGAGATGCTTGAGTACTATAGAAAATTCAAAAATGATACCCCTAAACAGTTCTCAATATAATGAAACCATGCTTGACAAATTTGCTTTGGATCTAGGAGGCAGCTTAAAAAGTTAGGAGCCAGTTTTTTTTTTTTAACAAACAAAACTTTATTATCAACGTAAAGGTCTAAAAAAACACACTATACACAAGTTAATTTTAAGGGGCATAAAAACCCAATAAACTACCCGATATTTGGGAAAATATAAAAGCCGAGCTTGCACAGAGTAAACCATGTCAAGCCTTAAATTTGCATGCACCCGTGAAATGGCGACAAACTTTAGTACCCTATATTTTCTGTAGGCGACACTTTAAAAGCCCCTTATTGGTCATAAATTTTACGTTACGGATGTGGTCTGGTGCTAATTAACCAAAAGAAGAGTACATGGGAGTTTTAATGCTGCTGTAACAGCCCCACAGAAAACACTTAAAGAAACAGATTTATAAAATCAAAAACCTTATTCCAAAAACTTCATTAAAAGGTTTTGGGGTATCAATCCTCTTAAATGCATCTGACATAGTCACGGATAATAATCAGCTCAGCCACTCTCAATATCATCTTCCCTCAAACAATCAATATAAAATAAATTCGATATTGTAATGGTATAGCACAAAAAGAGAGAGGGCCAGCACTTCTTATGCGCACATCTACCTGCGCTGACAACTTCTGGCGTGAGGACGCTGCAGACAATGCGGGAAGGGGGGGAGCCAGGTTCTAGGTTTCTCCTATATATATGCTGGTGGGTAAACATGCAGGGCTGCTTTTTATTATCTGGCACGGGCAGGGCCGGTGCAAGGATTTTTGTATAGTTAGGCGAAGGTGCATTTTGGTGCCCCCACCAACCGTCATATACTGCATACATGGCACAAGAGACTATCAGACACTGTGGACATGCCACAAACGACTATCGGAGATGGCGGACATGGCACAAGAGACTGCGGATATGGCTCAACATACTGTAAGAGACTGCGGACATTGCTAAAGACACTGTAAGAGACTGCGGACATTGCTAAAGATATTGTAAGAGACTGCAGACATTGCTAAAGATACTATAAGAGACTGCGGACATTGCTAAAGACACTGTAAATGACTGCGGACATTGCTAAAGACACTGTAAGAGACTGCGGACATTGCTAAAGACGCTGTAAGAGACTGCGGACATTGCTAAAGATACTGTAAGAGACTGCGGACATTGCTAAAGACACTGTAAGAGACTGCGGACATTGCTAAAGATACTGTAAGAGACTGCGGACATTGCTAAAGACACTGTAAGAGACTGCGGACATTGCTAAAGACACTGTAAGAGACTGTGGACATGGCTAAAGACGCTGTAAGAGACTGCGGACATTGCTAAAGACACTGTAAGAGACTGCGGACATTGCTAAAGACACTGTAAGAGACTGCGGACATTGCCCAAGGTCAGGGCTGGTACAATATCACAGGCAGATTCTGACATCATTCAGAAGCATCTAGCTTGCTCCTACCTTCCACAGAGATGACATAAAGAGATCTTCATATATAATGGCACCTGTGCCACTCGTGATTCTCCTGCTCCTCTTGCAAGCATTGGCCCCTCCCCCTGGTCTTACTCAGCTCCAGGCTCCTCCCCCGGCTCCCCCTTGTCTCATACACCCTCCAGTTCAGCGGCGATGATCTCTCTGTGTTGCTGAACTGGAGGCGTTCCTGGCTGTCACTCTGCCGCTGCCCACTTGCCCAGGTGGGAGGAGGATTTTTTTTAACAGGATCCTCCTCTAAGCAGATAAAGGGGGGGGGGGCAGTGTCTTCGAGTCCAGGCTGCTTCTCTGTGCAGTATCTGTGTACTGTGGTGCGACCGTGCGAGTGGGGCCGGCCGCCAGCACTAGCATATGGAGCAAGTGTGGAAGCCCTGGCTTTGGCGCCCCCCCCTCCTGGCGCCCCCAGGCGGCTGCTTGCGCGGCCTTATGCTGGCGCCAGCCCTGGGCACAGGCTACTTTTCCCACTAATTGTCACAAAGTATGTGCATTTTTTTGGATGATTGGCTCATATGGGAGTGTTTACCAAATCGTTAGCTCTTTCTTGCTGGGCAATATAACTTAGTATATTCTTTGATGTCTGCATCTTAGATGTCGCTCATATATGAGGTCCCTGACTGCTGCAGGAAACCCTAATTATCTTTAAGGTAGGTCCTATAGATGCACATCTTCACAGTTCGTTACCAGCTACACGCTTTATGCCCTATGAATCTTTGTCTCTGCAGGCCATAAATTGCCCCTCTTCTATCTGTATGTCTCCCTTTATAGAACTAGGGGCTTTATGGATCAAACTGCAATTCCTTTCCTTTAATGCATAGTCTGCTGGGCACCCAGGGTTGACATGCGTGCATCTTCTATATTTTTCATCCTCAGCAAGGCCTTGCAAGGTCTTTACCAGCTCAGGTCATACACCCCTTTAGGGATTTTTTTAAGTGATCTATATATCATCTGTTTGAATTATATGCGATCAGTTTTTGTATATACAGTATGTGTACAATATATGTGTTTTTTGTATAGTATTATATTGTTTTCTTTTCTTTACCTCTAGTAATTATGCTCAACCACACCCTCTGAACCCCTGAAGAATCTACAACTGCAAATCGCAATTGGACACCATCACCTTGGCGGTAGAATTACTGCTCTCATTCCAGTGTACGCGGCGAAATGTAATGTGTATTGCAATCAACATTTTCATTTGTACGTGCAATATATGTGAAGGGGGGGAGGCTCAAAATTTTTTTGGGGGGGGGGGGGTATTTTATATGCTTAAGCATAACTTTAATTTTTTTACTTAACTCTTTTTTTCCATCACATGATGATATTTTGGTAACAGATTATCTTTCATGACCAATAGACCCTGGATGTCGCCACAGTTTTTAAATGTAGGTTTAAGGAAAGGGGAGGACTGTTTGTTTTGCACCTAGGTTCTTTACATAATGTATGATGATGTGGTTATTCAATTCAGTCTCAATGTGGTGTGTTCAGTTAGATCAAAACTGAATATCAATATTAATACAACTTTCATTCCCAGTGCCACCTGACTAATGGGAGGCATGGATTATTGGATCTCTGCAACATGCATCAAAATATTATTCAGTTTTTAATTTTTAATATACATTATCTCACAAAAGCGAGTACACCCATCACATGTTTGTAAATATTTTATTATACCTTTTCATGTGAAAACACTGAAGAAATGACACTTTGCTACAATGTAAAGTAGTGAGTGTATAGCTTGTATAACCGTGTACATTTGCTGTCCCCTCAAAATAACTCAACACACAGTCATTATGTCTAAACTGCTGGCAACAAAAGTGAGTACACCCTGGGTGAAAATGTCCAAATTGGGTCCAAAATGTCAATATTTTGTGTGGCCAGCATTGTTTTTCAGCACTACCTTATCCCTCTTGGGCATGGATTTCACGAGAGCTTCAAAGGCTGCCACTGGAGTCCTCTTCCACACCTCCATGATGACATCACAGAGCTGGTGGATGTTAGAGACCTTGCGCTCCTCCACCTTCCATTTGAGGATGCGCCACAGATGCTCAATAGGGTTTAGGTCTGGAGACATGCTTGGCCAGTCCATCACCTTTACCCTCAGCTTCTTTAGTAAGGCAGTTGTCGTCTTGGAGGTGTGCTTGGGGTCGTTATGTTGGAATACTGCCCTCTGGCCCAGTCTCAAAAGGAAGGGGATCATGCTCTGCTTCAGTATGTCACAGTACATGGTTCCCTCAATGAACTGTAGCTCCCCAGTGCCGGCAGCACTCATGCAGCCCCAGACCATGACACTCCCACCACCATGCTTGACTGTAGGCAAGACACACTTGGCTTTGTACTCCTCACCTGGTTGCCGCCACACACGCTTGACACCATCTGAACCAAATAGGTTTATCTTGGTCTCATCAGACCACAGGACATGGTTCCAGTAATCCATGTCCTTAGTCTGCTTGTCTTCAGCAAACCATTTGCAGCTATCTTGTGCATCATCTTTAGAAGACGCTTCCTGGGACGACAGCCATGCAGACCAATTTGATGCAGTGTGCAACCTACGGTCTGAGCACTCACAGGGTGACCTCCTACCCCTTTAACCTCTGCAGCAATGCTGGCAGCACTCATACGGCTATTTCCCAAAGACAACCTCTGGATATGATGCTGGGCACGTGCACTCAACTTCTTTGGTTGAGGCCTTTTCTGAGTGGAACCTGTCCTGTTAAACCGCTGCATGGTCTTGGCCACCGTGCTGCAGCTCAGTTTCAGGGTCTTGGCAATCTTCTTATAGCCTAGGCCATCTTTATGTACAGCAACAATTCTTTTTTTTTCAGCTCCTCAGAGAGTTCTTTGCCAAGAGGTGCAATGTTAAACTTCCAGTGACCAGTATGAGAGAAAGAGAGCGATAACACCAAGTTTAATACACCTGCTCCAAAGTGCCATTTCTTCAGTGTTGTCACATGAAAAGATATAATAAAATATTTACAAAAATGTGAGGGGTGTACTCACTTTTGTGAGATACTATATATATATATATATATATATATATATATATATATATATATATATATATACTGTATATTATATTTTGTGTTTTCCTTGTTTCTCCATTTGTCGATTCTGTGCCTCCGGCCCAGGTCCCCCTCTCATTCAGAGGTCTCCAGTACGTCTGTGCCTGGTCTAACCGTTATGGTGGACCAGTGGATTCTGCCCATTGCTATACTCCAATAGAGGATCAGCCTATATCAGGCGCTGTGGCTTGGCTGGTGCCGCACCTGCGTTTTGCACGGCTGTACACAGCGGTGATGTTGCCAGGTTGCGTGGTCTTATTCCCCTGCCGCCAGAGGTGAACTGAGACACCGGGCTGCCATTTTGTTGTAGACCTGGCATATATCTGAGTGAGAAAGCTGTCATCTCCACTCAGACATCCTGGGAGTTTCGCGCCACCATGTTGCGGTGGCCCACTTTCGTATATGGGACCACCTTGGGATCCACCTATTTTGGATTGTTCCTTTAATTTTTGCCTTTATACACATATAGGCTAGTTTACATATCTGTGGATTTGGTTCACCGTTCCATGGGCCGGTAGGCACACCTTCCACGTGGAGTTAGACGATACCCATCTTTTGCCACAGCATTTTACTTTGGATTCATTAATTTTGCTGTTTTCATACATGTTACAGGAAGGTTATATATTTTACTCACATGTAATTTAATATTGCCATGTCACTCTTGCCAAGGATATGTTATATTTATCTATTTTGTCGCTGTGCGAGTAGTATAATATATATATATATATATATATATATATATATATATATATATATATAAACATACACACAGTATAATAATATATCTATATTTACAAACATATACATATATATGTGTTTTTTTTTTCCTTTGACCTGTTTTAACGATCTACACCGAGACTAAATATGCACATGTATGTCATGTTCCTTGTGATCTATGCACATGTTAGAGTATTATTGTTGTATAATGATGATGATGATGAGTAGTTTGTCCTTTTTCTTTGTATTTCCTGTCTAATTTTAGTGTAACATATCACATATGAGTCCTAGAGTCCTGAAGAAGAGTAGACCCTAGCTCGGACACAATGATATTAACTCTAAGTTATGTATTTGATATTATTGTATCTATTTGATTATTGCTATTATCCGGAGATATATGTATTTTTAACCTGTTTATAAATAAAATTTAGTATTTTTATATTAACTTATGTGTGTTGGCTCTCCTAAGGCGTATTCAAAGTCCCGCTTGCTATGGTGTTGTGTAATGTGATTATGGATTATAGGACGATGCCTACGACAGCCTACTGAGCTTTTACAATGGCACCCTCCCACCTAACCTCTAAATTTTAGTAAATTAGAGGACACTTCTGTAAATAAGTGACCCCATGCTTAGGAACCAGAGAGATCTGAGGCTGATAAATATTCACTAAAGCCGGCCCACACACATTACACAATATAGGAGCTTGCATAGCATTGTACCCACGATTAGTAGTTTGAAGGTGTATTGTCAAGCACCTGCACAGTCTTCCTCCAGCTTTGTGCCCATATCTTCGCATGGGCTTTCTGTTACAAAGCTAGAAGACTGCATAAACTATGAGTGTGCATCAGCACTGATCACAGTGCAGTTCACTGATACTACAAGTTCTTCTGCTGCGGTGGAAGATGGGACTTGTAGTTTTTTATTCACAGATCTCTGTGAGTGAATGACACGGTTGTATGGACGGTGCCCTGCACATATGTAGGGTAAACCGATCCTGTGCTTCAGATGTGGATATGGCTGTGTATGGCCTCAGCCAGCACTGCTCCGGCCATGCCCCCCCGCCTATCAGGGCTTGGTCACAGAGGTGTCCTGCACAGCTACGCCGATTTTAAAAAGTGACAACGGGTCCTGGGAGAGGAACCCCGGCCCTCTGTCAGGGGGAGCTTAACAGTAACATGTTACAAGCTAATATGGGTGTAACATGTTACAAGCTAATATGGGTGTAACATGTTACTAAATGTGAACTTATTCTTTAAGTTTGGCTGCTCTGGAGTCAGACCTAATATGATTGTGAACCTCAAAGCATATCCCTCTGTGGTGTGTACTTGTCTCAATCCAGGGTGTCATTTCTGTCTGCTGCCTTGTTCCTCTGCTATCAGAATGAGTCAGGTCTGACAAGTTTTCCTTACACCAAGAGAAAAAGGTAATGAGTTGGGAGCTCCAACACACAGCTTGTGATTGACAGCATTAGCTTCTGTGCTTGTGTGCTGTGCGAAGGGGTGTATCCCTTCCCTCCAATCAGCTGTCAGAGCTCTCCTCACTGAGCTCTGCAGCGTCAAACTTGAGCTCCCCACCTCCTGCTTTCTGGAAGCTCAGACAAGCTGTAGAAATTCTGGACTTTGGACAGATGTAGAGGAGAGAAGGCTGCAGATAATAGGCCCAGCCTATGTAATAGGATTTGTTTCATCTCTGTGTATCACCTATGGTTAAATCACTAGCTATATGTAAGGGTTTACAACCACTTTATGTGAAAGATGGGTGTAGTGTAGCACTATCGCCAATGGTGAACTGTTGTATCCTATTACTCTGGTGGATATTAACTTCTAAAAAAGTCAATATTAAATAAATGTATGTGGATCTGTCTCAAGGCTGGACACCAATACCTTATGCTAAATGAAGTGCATTATACAATGGAGTCACTTCATTTAGCACATGGTATTGGTGTCCAGCCTTGAGACACAGATCCACATACATTTATTTAATATTGACTATCACTAGAAAGCTGGTTATCAGCTTCCCTTTCCTCAGAAACTGACAGTGCTGAGGAAAGGAAATGCTGATAACCGGCATTTGATTGGCCAGAGCTGATCACATGGTAAAGAGTCTATGTCATTTTCTCTTTACCCTGATTGGTGTTGCACTGGGGGGCAGCGTGATGGGAAGAACGTCATATGACATCCATTCAGAACGGCAATGCCCCCATCCGGCCATCAGTCTGCTATAGGCCAGGCAGGTAGGTGATATATTAGTCATATACAGTATGTGGTACAAAAAAAAAGCAGCAAAACATGTGATGCATGTAGTATGAAAAAAAAACTTACATTTTGATCATCTTCCACACGTGCAAATCCTTTCCTGAAGTTCTCATATGGCGGTCCAGTACCTCTATATATGTCTCTTGTCTCTGTCTGCAATTTGACAAGGACTCGCCTATACACACGCAGCTTGAATATCATCTCACTTTGAAAAGATGGTGGAGCATATTTTAGTTCCTTTTCCATTTGTACAAGCTAAAAAAAATCAAATTGTAAGTCAAGATTAATAAAACATTTGCAGGGCTCTGAATAAGAATCTAGCCACAGATTTTCTATATTTTGTTGAGCTACATTTTAGAATTAAATAGACTTCACTGGGATTTTATGCACCTGAATTTACACAAAAAAAGTCCATAATCTCTGAGGCCCCATATCCACTTTGTCCAGCGTGCATTCCCTGCCGCTTTTTTTGCACAATCTTAGCGCCTTCCCGCATGTTGCGCATAAGGCAGCCTATTCAAGGAAGCTTTCACACTTTTTTTGGGCATGAAATGTCTTGCAATTTTTCAATGCTCATTTGTCATGCACCAAGGTGTATGTCTGCTAACAATGTTTGGGATGCTGGTAAAAATGAATAGCACCCCAAGCGCATTTTGTCATGATTTTAATGCGATCTAGAATCTCCTGCAGAATCGCACAATTATGCATTGTTTAGATGTGAGCAGGACCTCGGTAAAAAATGTCTACATAGTTTGCAAAGCTATTCTTAAATAGAGTTATGAAAAAAAGTTGCTCTGGTGGAAGCAACTGCCTTGCCACACATCATTAGTAAAATTAGATCCACCTAGAATAAAGCCCAACTTTAGGCCTTCCTAGTAGGCCTCCCAGCTGTATTTTATGCTTTAGTTTATTTAATGCTTCATACCTTAACTACTGGCCCCAGATGGACAGATGGTGGTTTAAGTGGGCCTACCAGAGTCATGACTGCAGCTGCAGTCATGACCATGGTATCTTTTTTTCCAGCTGGCGATGCTGAATAATGTAAAAGCAATCTGAGCAGCTAAGTAGCCGCTGGATCGCTTTTACATGTGGTGGATGGGGGTCCCCCTGCCACTTACCCGTTCCACCGGAGAGACAAGGACTGGTGAAATGAAGTTTTAGTGGCTAGTTTGAAAAGTTTTTTTTCACAAATATGGTTTATTGAGGTAGAAAAAAAATAATACAATAGGTGCGGCTGGCACAATCAGAACAGCAATGTACAACAAAATACCATAATCAGTACAGTGTGTTTGGTCAGAAACCGCGACATCAGTGCACATGGTGCTAATAGAAAAAAAAGCAGGAGGTATGCAATCGCCAGAAGGTAACATGTATGACAAAACCAAGGGGTGGTATTGGAATAGTTCCAGGATAGAAGGGAATAATACGAGGACAGGGAGAAGGGAAGAAGGGGGAGGGAAGGGATAAAGGAAGAAGCAAGGCAAGGGATAAAGGAAGAAGCAGGGGAAGGAAGGGGGGGGAGGGGGGGAGGAACCAATGGGAGATGTCCAAAAATAAAACAAAACATCATACTTCGCAAGATGAATCCAAGATCAAGTACCCCAGGAGTCTATTCATGCTGTCCAAATTTTGTCAAAAAATTGGTGAGTTTATATAATGGTGCAATAAAATGGGCGATGTTCCTAGAAATCTGAATTAAAAAAAAAAGGGATTTTATTATAACTTACCGTAAAATCCTTTTCTCCGAGTTCACTGACAGACGCAGCTTCTTCTTGACTTTGTGGGGGTTTTATGTTCGTCTTACTAGGAGTTAACTAGGCAGGGAAAGAGTTCAGCTGGCCCCTCCCCTGGGGGCCGTCCTCCTTTCCTACATTAAAACCCCCCCTCACAGAAGACTCTCCAGTTTGTACACAAGCCGTACCAAAACAGAGCCCAGAGGGGTGGGTGCTGCGTCTGTCAGTGAACTCGGAGAAAAGGATTTTACGGTAAGTTATAATAAAATCCGTTTTTCTCCTACGTTCACTGACAGACGCAGCTCTTCTTGACTTTGTGGGGACGTCCCCAAGCTGTGTCAAAAAAGAGGGGTGGGTAAACGCAAAAACAACTGTACCCAAAT
>BLSH010548019.1:194276-215368 GCA_018402905.1 Glandirana rugosa
TACACTACCTGGCCTACAGACAACCCCACACATAGGCTGGTAGGGAACCCTTTGACGGGGACTGGAAAATAAAGTAGGTTATGTTATGAGAGTATTTTTAAAAGGATTGGACCGGGTCTTCCTCCCCGCAATTAAAGTAACCCACTTCCCAATTAGAGGTGGGTCAATCCTGCAGGGAAAACTCATTGAACAGTGACGGGGATCTTGGTGGGCCCTAATAGAATGTCGTCTTTACAAATTAACTTTGATAAAAAATTTCATAAAGAATAGTTTACAATATAAAAACATGATACGGAGACTGATATAATAACATTTACATAGAAGATTATAAATTCTCATTACCATTAGAATAAGAATTGTTTCAAGTATATCCAATGATTGTTAACGAGATAAATATATACAGTATATCTTAACCATGTATACAAATATATGTCTAGATATAGAATATGTTTTAAGTATAGTATCCCCAAGCGGTATTCATTACTGGTGACCATTACTCTTAAATATTAGAAGATACATTTACAATAATATAGTCAGAGGCATAGTACAAAAATATAACATTTGATAAGAAATACTTTAAAAAATAGTTTCAATTAAACATTTCTGCTGTAAGATAATCCCGGGTGGTTCTAGGGGCAGTGACAAGTTACTCAAAAGGGACGTCCTAACTGGGTGGAGATTAACCCTTCACCCAATGAAATTAACGCCCCTCCTTCTGGGCCAGGTTAGGAAAATTTTTATGAGAGTATTGTATTGGATGAAATAAAAGGTCAGGGGCAGTTTCCCAAGGGATGGTCGGATACACACCCCAACAGACATCCGGTCCATCACATCCACACCTCTATCCATTCATACACCCTCCATGCTCATAAGGACTCCTCTACACTTCCTGCTTTGAAACTTTAAGGACTCAAAACGCCGCCCCTTGGGAGTGCAGCCATATTGAACTTTGGTAACTATTACAATAGACCAGTAACTATTTTTAAAAGTGTAATTATATTGTCTAGTTTTACCTTAATTTGAATTGTTTTTTTCGAATATGACTTATTGAACTATTGTTTATTATTAAGTACAGTCAGATAAGTACTTCTCTCGAATTCGTAACACATGGTAGTTTTTTCTCTAAAACGTACAATTATTTTTATTATTCTAATTTTTGTAATTTTATCCTTTTGACATAGCAGACATCCAATTGTTATTTCACGATATTGATCACTTACTTACCTGCAGTAAAGTAATGGTTAAATTTGTGAAATATCGATGCTCTGTCTAATTGTCATATTTTTTTGGTTACGAATTTTATAGAGACATCTTATAAACTTTGAGTATTTAAAGAGTATAAGTATTCCCCATTAGCGGGTATTTCAGCTATCTTAAATTTTGTGTAGTATTGTTCGTGTCCACCTTTACATAACTATGTTTGTATGAATACATGTCTGACTAATAAATATACTATTTTTTTTAGTCTGTGTTCATATTGGTTGATCCTGTATCTTAAAGGTACTCTCGTATAAAAAAAGAACTTAATACATAAATACCGTGCGGGAAAAAGTTTCCTCATAAGCATGACAGAGGAGACAATGGCAGCTGAAACCGGTTTCTCAGAAATCAATCTCTGGCTATAATGGATGAGATACAGTGCTAATAAACACAATAGGACCAATTGTTATGTCTGTGGCAGTGCCAGACCACACTTAGGTACAGTCCCATTAAACATACCTGAAGAAGCAGAAGAGTGTTTCCTAAGCCTCTTCACTAACACTTCTACTGATTATTCAGCATGTGAGAAATGGAAGACAGAATATCCCATCAATACCGGGCCCCCAAGACCTAGAGAAATTATCACACTATACACCTGTCATGCCCATCATACAGAGAAGGGTAGGAAAGTAGGTACTTTTCCTAAGGGTTACTGTGCTTCTTATAGTCGTGTTCCGGCTAGCCTGGTACAAAACCAAAGCCAATCCCTAGGGGATGTGTACTGGGTGTGTGGAGATATGCAAGTGAGAACCAGAATAGAGGGGGGGTGGAGAGGAGAGGTTGCCCTTGCAAAAGCCATCATGCCTCTGCATATCCTGACAGAGGACACTGATAGCACACATATCAACTTAACCCCGGGGGAAGGATGAAACGGGAAGTTCTCCCTGGAAGTCTTGATCCTCATGTGTATATAGATGCCATTGGAGTGCCAAGGGGGGTCCCCGACGAGTTCAAGGCTCGGGACCAGGTCAAGGCCGGTTTCGAGCCCCTAATACCCATAATAACCGTCAATAAAAATGTAGACTGGATAAACTATATATATTATAACCAACAGAGGTTTGTCAACTACACTAGGGATGCACTCCAAGGGATAGCCGAGCAATTAGGATTCGCATCCTAAATGGCCTTCCAGAACCGGATGGCTCTGGACATGGTGTTGGCAGAAAAAGGAGGAGTCTGTACTATGATAGATAGGACCAGCACCTGTTGTACCTATAACCTAGGCAACACCGGGCCAAATGGTAAAGTCACATTAGCCCTCAAGAAATTAGAGAATCTGTCGGCCGAACTAAAGAAAAATTCAGGTATCACAGACCCATGGGATCAATACTTTAACTGGATGAGTGGGTGTTAGAAAGTCTTGGCGCAGATAGGGGTGACTGTGCTGATTATCCTAATCCTCCTCGCCTTAGTGATTTGTTGTGTACCCCCCCGCTTGAAGAAATTCATGGAGAAAGCAATAGACCAAACCACCCCCATGTTCGTGAACCAAAAAATAGGATCCGAGGAAGACTATGAATAAAACCATATACTCCATTGCAGACATTTTCCGCCCCTTCTAGTGATCTGTAGGGCCGCAGGGAGGGAAAGCATCTGACTTCCCCATGTGCAAAGACCGTGGCAAGGGGGGTGATCGATTAGCAATCACCTGTCTAACGTACGGCGTAAAAGAGTTCCAAGGCACATGAGGACAGATGAGCTAGGATTGGTAGGAATAGATTGAAATAGACATTTTAAGGGGGGAATCTGTAATGGATGTAACTAACGGTCATAGGAAGATGCCTATTTCAATGGTGTCACATGCATGCTTTATACACATTTATACTATTAGCCTATAATATACATATATTCCTTACTCTCAGACATGCTCGTCAGATTGATTACTTTCAGTCTTCCTTGGTTTGCTACTAACAAACAATAAGGGAAGAAACAGATGATTTCTAAGATGGCACCTCCGGGAAGGAACCGCACCCAAGACAGAAGGTTATCATATCCTGGAAGAAACTTATACTCACATAGATACATCCAATCATGAACTTATATGTTCCTTTGCTTAATGTTAATTTGTGTTACATCTATCAGACATTTCCTGCAATCCCGAGCAGACTCTTTATAAGCTTAAAAAGAGGAACAAATAAAGCAGAAATATCTTGACTCTGAACTGGTATCAGCGTCTGTGATTTCTCTAGTGTGTACACACATTGTATTGAAATTAGGCCAGGGACAGATATAATTCTGACGGTACTGATCCATGTCCAAAACAGTAGGAGGGAATTGGTAAATTGTTGGCTATATTTGAGGAAGTTTTCTATAACCACTTCAATACTGGGCACTTTCACCCCCCTACTTCCCGGACCAATTTTCAGCTTTCAGTGCTGTCGCACTTTGAATGACAATTGCACGGTCATGCAACACTGTACCCAAATGAAATTTTTATCATTTTTTCACACAAATAGAGCTTTCTTTTGGTGGTATTTAACCACTTCCCGACCAGCGCCATAAATAGGCGGCGGTCGGGTTTGAGCGGCTCTACCGGGACATAGCCTGCAGCTGCAGGCTATATCCCAGTATCATTTTTAGAGCTGGCGGTCGGCTATCCAGGGGTAACGACCGATCCGGCTCGGGAGCCGCTCGGTCATTACCCCAGGGGGCGGGAGGGGACATCCCCCCCTCCCGCCGCTCTTCTCCGGCCTCCTGTCCCACCGGGAGACCAGAGCGACGATCCGGCACATCGGCCGGCTGGAAGGAGACCCGACAAAAGCCGTAATCGGCTCCAATCGGGTCTCCTTCGGCAAATTCCGGTTTACACGGCTGCTAACGGCGCCAATTTGAAAAAAATGACAGTATTCAGAATCGCCGTTTTTGGCAATCTGAATACTGTGAAGTGCAAAGGAGGGATGGGGGGTCTTTTAGACCCCCCGGCCCTCCAAAAAGAGTACTTGTCACCATATATTACTATCACATTTTTTTAAAGGAACAGTGCTAAAAATAAATAAATAAATTAAAAAAAAAAAAAAAGATTTAAATCGCCACCGTCCCCGCGAGCTCACGCAGCAAAGAAAACGCATACGTAAGTCGCGCCCACATATGAAAACGGTGTTCAAACCACACATGTGAGGTATCGCTGCAATCGCCAGAGTGTGAGCAATAATTCTACCAAAAGACCTCCTCTGCACCTCTAACCTGGTAACCGATAAAAATTTTTAAAGCATCGTCTATGGAACTTTTTAAATACCGGACTTTGTCGCCATTCCGCGAGTGCGCGCAATTTTCAACCGTGTCATGTATGGTATCTATTTACTCGGCGTAACATCCTCTTTCACAATATAAAAAAAAATTGGGCTAACTTTACTGTTGTCTTATTTTTTAACTCAAAGTAAAATTTTTCCAAAAAAATCGCGCTTGAAAGACCGCTGCGCAAATACCGTGTGACAAAAAGTATTGCAACAATCGCCATTTTATTCTCTAGGGTGTTTGAAAAAAAAATATATAATGTTTGGGGGTTCTAAGTAATTTTCTAGCAAAAAAAATGTTTTCAGCTTGTGACCACCAAATGTAAAAAAGTGGCCCGGTTGGTAAGTGGTTAATCACCACTGGGGTTTTTGTTTTTTACTTTACAAATAAAAAAAGACTGATTTTTTTTTTTTTAAAAATGCATTTTTCTTTGTATCTGTTATAAAATTTTGCAAATAAGTAATTACTCTTCTCAAAAAATTATACTGCTATATTCTTTGGTAAAAATAACCCAAATCAGGGTTTATTTAGTGTTGGCGGTGATGGGGGACAGACAGATGTTTTGTGCACTGTGACAGATGTAGCGGGGACATACAGATGTTTTGGGGACTGTGACAGATGTGATGGGGTCATACAGATGTTTTGTGTATGGTAGAAAAAAAGGGAGGGGCCAACCCGGATCAACTACGTCTAGGCCTCAAATGTACAAAAAAGGCTGTCCAGAAAAAGCCACTCAGGCACAATCACTAAATCACTGGGTGATAATGGTCAACCCAGTGCAGACCAATGACCAATGGGTAAGGCAAAACAAAAAAGAACCAAGGGGAGGAAAAGCACAACCCCATCAGAAATAAGCGGTCAAAGGAACATAATTAGTGAAAAATTATTAGAAAATGTTTATTAATTAATCAATGGACAGATAATATGAAGACACACATGGGATCAGGGAAGAAATTTACCAAAATATAAAACAATTAAAAAGACAACGTTGTCTAAGACAAGGAGGGAAATAGCAGCTGCTCACACATCTCCACAACATATACACCAGACACACTGATTCACACGTGGCTACAAAAAATAGTCTCATGAAAAAATCTTTGGTGCTATCCGGATAGTTGGATGTGGCTAAGCTGGGAAGGTAGGAAGTGTGCAAGATGGAAAACAGTCACTAGGTTGGCGGTGCTGATATCATATAACTAAGAAAGTAAGTCAGTCCCATAGGGCAAGGATAATGTAGCTCTCCAGTGGCGGAGAAACAGTGTGGCTTAGCACGATGCTGTAACATGCTGCATAGGGTGGGGAGTAAACCATCAAGCTCTCACCAATATGGCACAGCGTGGGTGTCCCATCACACCATCAATGATCAAGGAGGGGGGGACAAGGCAATTAGGCCAGCCGTTCCTTCACAAAGGTCACTTCAACCATTCGTACCCTTCGAAAGCCACTTCAGCCATAGGGACATGACATGAGTAAGTCTTGATATAAAATGACCTCACCATCCAAGCTGGACTACCGAACGTAGCTCCTCAGAAGTCCCACAATGGTAATAACCGTGGATAGTGGTTAACGCTGATGGCAGTACACCGCGCGAGCGGGATCTACCCGATCGGTCGCCAGCAGTTCACTTCATGGAGCAAGCCGCTTGGATACGAGCGGTCGTTGCTGGCTCACTTCCGCCCTTCCTGAGTACCCTCCCACGTCACATGTGTGATGACGCACCGCTGACGCGTTTCATTGGCTTATCACAAATTGTGATAATGATCACAGGACTGAGCCGCAGCGCGCCACGAGCACTTGTTCTGAGGGACGTTCCTGAACATCCACTCAGAATGGTGAGACGCGCACCCGGCCGTATATGTACAGTTATGTGGGTGTGTTGTTAGTATTATTCCGATGTACTCCATGCCTTTTTCAGCCCATGAGAATGGAAATTGTGCTGTTAGTAGGTTGCGTGTCGTGCCGTCCACCCCCAGGTCCAATATGTGTGATTTAGTGGCGTTGGCTTTGTAATATGATACGGTGCTGAATTCAAGTAGTAAAGAATACACAGTTGCTAGAGACAAATGTGGATTAGTCAGTATTAATATGATATTGTCAGCAAATAAGCTGATTCTGTGATTGTAGTCTCCTACCTGAATGCCAGATATTAATTTAGAACTGCGTACACTTTCTGCCAATGGTTCAATGGCGAGGTTAAAAATCAGGGGTGATAAAGGGCACCCTTGGCGAGTGCCATGTTATCTGGAAAGGAGTAGAGAGCATTTCTCCCACATAAACTATAGCTGAAGGGGTAGAGTACAGTGCCATTATGGCAGACAGGATAAGACCTTTAAATCCAAACTTTTCCAAAACCTCCCTCATATATCCCCAGTGAACTCTGTCAAACACCTTCTCTGCATCAAGGGTAAAAAGCAGAGAAGGCTTTCCATTGGTGTTGGCTACATGGATGAGGTTTATCAATCTTCACGTTGCATCCGAAGTTTGTCTCCCTTGTATAAAGCCTGTCTGGTCTTGGTTGATAAGCTGTGGGAGATATTTAGAGATTCTAGAGGCTATTAGTTTTGCATATAGCTTATAGCTTAACATCAGCATTTAGCAGAGAGATAGGTCTAAAGTTCTAAGTTGCATCAGGAGGTTTACCTGATTTAGCGCGATGATTACAGCTGACAGCATTTCAGGAGGTAACAAAGAGGAGGAGGCAGCGTCTGTGAAGAGGTTGTGGATATGGGGGATAAGAATGGTATCAAATTGCTTGTAGTATTCCCCTGGCAGATCATCTGGTCCAGGGGACTTACCAGAGGGGAGGGAATTTATAGCTTGTGCGATTTCTTGTGTAGAGAATAGCGAATTTAGATCTTTTAGCCGGTCTTCGTTAATTGTGAGTTTTATTTTGGACAAAAATTGACTGATTAGATCCTGGGATGGTTGGGGCATGGATTTGACCTTCAAGTTGTATATGGATTCGTAGTATGAACTGAAGGCGTTTGCTATGTCTTGTGGATTTACTATTTTTTCCTTAGTGGTGGGATGGAAAATATAGGGAATTGTGCTTTTAATACGTTGGCCTTGGATATGTAGAGCCATAGCCTTACTTGCCTTATTAGAGGTGGAATATGGTGTGGATTTAAATCTGAGATGTGACTTCTCAAAGAATTCTAAGAGGAGACCTCTTGGTTCCTGGCGAAGGGCTAATAGTTTGATTTTAAGGTAGTTTGCAATCAATATTTAATTTATGAGCTCATCTAGCCACTGTGTCCTCCTCTTTTTTGCCAAGGAACATTGTTGAATTATTATTCCTCTAATATATGCTTTGTGCGCCATCCATAGGGTAGAGGCGTGGGGGACTGAACCCTGGTTGGTGGCAAAGAAGTCTGTGTATGGTGGCCCTTGTATTTGAGAATTAGATCTCCATAGTCTAGTTGGATTTGAAGAGGTGGCTTGTACGATGTTGATCCACACAGTAGAATAGTCTGAGCCACATAATAAAGTCTATTTCTGCATTGGGAATTTTTTAAGGTCCACTAAGAAATAGTCTATTTGCCTATACGAATTGTGTAGGGCCGTGTAGTAGGTATAATCTTTCTAGAGGTGTGGAGACACCTCCAGACGTCGTATAGGCAGTAAGACTTTAGAAAGTTCAGCATAGGGGACATGCACCTGGGAGAAGGGTTTGATGTATCTATTGATTGGTCCGTGGCTAGGTTAAAATCCCCACAGAGGATCAAGGATTCCACTCGAGCCTTGTTGATTTTTTTCATCATCTTAGTTAAGAAATGGATCTGGTGGGTGTTCAGAGCGTAAATGCACGCTATTGTGTATTTTGTACATTTAATGGTGCAGATCATTATTAAGAATCTTCCATTTGGGTCAGGGATTTGTTCATGTAGTTGGAACTCTGTTTCTGTGTATATCCACTAGTACCCCTCTTTTCTTTTTATCTTGGTTGGATGCCAGAAAAACTAGTGGGAAGTCCTTATGGTGGCAGCAAGGTGAAGCCGATGCTAAAAAGTGTGTTTCCTGGGCACATAATAGGTCACAATGCGACTGTTTTGCTGTCCTCCACAGTGATGCCCTCTTTGCAGGGTGGTTAAGCCCTTTTACGTTAAGGGATAGAATTTTTAGGGCCACGAGAATATTGTCTGTGTACAATGGGCGATTTACTCACAGTTGAGTTGTTATAGGGTCCCTTCATTGGAAGTTGATAGGTGGTGTGAAGTTTCTGGAAGATGCTTTCAGAAGTTGAGGAGTAGTGGTGCAGGGTATTTGTATGAGAGGCGTATTGTTTTTCCATGAATATGGGATCAGATAGAGAAAAAAGTCAAAGTACTATTAACAAGGTAACTCAAACTTGCAGTTAGCTGAATAGGCTGCTACATTCACAACGGTGGTAACAGTTCTTGTGATAAAAGGAAAAGCAAACAAATCAACTATGGTGATAAAACCGTATCATATGCACGTGCCTCAAGGCTGGGCACCCAATAATAGGTAAAGCAAACAAATCAACTTCGATAAATATAATACAGTACGGTTATTCTGAGTGCTTTCTGAGGCATATATTAATTAAATGAGAGTTGTATGTGCTCCTCACCAGAGGAAAACATAACATGCACATAAATTGAGTACAATGTAATAAGGTAATCAGATATGTAAACACATAAAGATCAGTCAAAGCATCATGGGTTTTGATAGATGTAAAAAAAAACAGATATTGAAGATTGTGCTTCCCTTCACCGGTGTATGATAAGTGCAGTAGATTAAATTTTTTCCAGTGACTTTTGATGTTGTGGGTAACACCCTTATAGATGCTAGCCTCTCAACTGAGAAGTGCTAGCACATTAGCACATAAAGGTTTCTTTATATTGGGGCGTCACAACAGCCTCTGGAGGTCTCCAGTGTATGTGTCTCTGTTATGTCGTACTGGCTTATGTTTCTTCCAGGGAGTGTCCCGGCTTGCTTTAAACGTTTTTCCTCATCATATGCGAAAGTATAAAGAAAACCGAAAAAACACTCCTTTTGGTGTAATAACATTTTGATAAAAACAGGTTTATTAAAACTTAAGTATAAAAACTCACATTTTGTAGATAGAAACAGGTGAAATCTCCCACGAGCGCCAAGCTCGTTTCCTTTCAGCTACGAGCTCGTATAGATACATAATACAGGAAGTTCAATACCACAGGCGTACTGAGCACATGGGCTCCAACAAAATGGCGGGCGGCCGATATACACTTGCTCCAAACTAGTCTCCACACATTACTTAGTAAATTTGTCTAAATCTAATCTAACTACATGCCCTGAACCATCTTTACTTTGTTATAGTTCTGTTCCAATCAGTTTAATACACATTCAACGTATTCTACACAGGCCCCTTGTACATTTAACCGTCCAGGGCCACAACAAAATGGCGGACGGAAACGATTCACTATATAAATAAGCAACCTCACACACTCTGCTATCATCCCCATTTGAAGAAGTCACGAGGAGCGTGACGTAACGCGTAGGGCGGTAGCAGAGGTTGTTGGAAAAGTTAATACTGAAAGGAAACAAGCTCGGCGCTCGTGGGAGATTTCACCTGTTTCTATCTACAAAATGTGAGTTTTTATACTTAAGTTTTAATAAACCCGTTTTTATCAAAACGTTATTACACCAAAAGGAGTGTTTTTTCGGTTTTCTTTATACTTTCGCATATGATGAGGAAAAACGTTTAAAGCAAGCCGGGACACTCCCTAGAAGAAACATAAGCCAGTACGACATAACAGAGACACATACACTGGAGACCTCCAGAGGCCGTTGTGACGCCCCAATATAAAGAAACCTTTATGTGCTAATGTGCTAGCACTTCTCAGGTGAGAGGCTAGCATCTATAAAAGTGTTACCCACAACATCAAAAGTCACTGGAAAAAATTTCATCTACTGCACTTATCATACACCGGTGAAGGGAAGCACAATCTTTAATATCTGTTTTTTTTTCAGCTATCAAAACCCATGATGCTTTGACTGAACTTTATGTGTTTACATATCTGATTACCTTATTAAATTGTGCTCAATTTATGTGCATGTTATGTTTTCCTCTGGTGAGGAGGACATACAACTCTCATTTAATTAATATATGCCTCAGAAAGCACTCAGAATAACCGTACTGTATTATATTTATTTAAGTTGATTTGTTTGCTTTACCTATTATTGGGTGCCCAGCCTTGAGGCACGTGCATTTTAAACGATTTTATGATTATAATAATTTTGCCCACCGATCTTCAATCATTATCTTTTAGCTTTTTGCTTTAGTTCACCCTTATTCAGGTGTTTATACCCTTTATCAGTTATTGATTAATAGCGCTCCACATTATCTCACCACATTTTATACAATTTCTTTGTATCTAGTGTGAGCGGCTGTTATCTTTACGTTTTCAAGATATTTTAAGCTGTCCTCTTTTAGTCCTGTTAGCGCAGGAGTAACAAAAAAAAAGTTTTATTAACAGTTCTTGTGAGTTTAGCGCGACGGGTTAGTGCCGCCCGGAGAGAACTTAGGCAGATTTGTTAATGGAGCGCCTTACTATGGCGTCTCAGTGGTTCCTGTTTCTGGCTCCCGAGTCAGTTGTTTGCCAAGGCGGTGGGATTTTACCTGACATGATGCGTGGCTCAGATTGGGGTGCTTGAATAGGAACTATGCCCCATTCCTTGAGAAGGGAGAGGCCCCTTTTCAAGGATGAAATTGTGTATGTCCAGCCGTTATGTTCCACACAGATTTTGGTGGGGTGCTTCCACTTGTATGTTATGTTGCCGTTCGGTGGGTTTTGGTAATCGTATTTAGTTGTCTCCGCAGGTCCTGGGTGTACTTGGAGAGGTCTGCGAATATTTGTATGTTGGCCTAAGGGTCTCGCAGCTTCCTCAGCGTGTGTGACTTTTGTAGTATTTGTTCTTTGGCTGAGTAGAAATACACCTTCATAAGTATGTCTCTGGGGATTTTGTTTGGTAGGAAAGAGGGTTTAGGTATACGGTGTATTCGGTCGATCGTCAGTTTAAGGGAGTTAGTTTGGGTATCAGGGAGAGGAATAATTCTGTAGCAAATTTTGTGAGGTCTTGGGTGGCCACACTTTTGGGTACCCCCCTTAATTTCACATTGTTTCTCCTTGAACGATCTTCGAGGTCCGCGATTTTTGCGTGCAAGCATTTCCTTTCTTCCTCCCCATCCTCATTAGTGTCCATTATGTCATTAACCATAGTGGTTATGTCAGTAATTGCATACTCCACTTGGTTGACCTTGTCTCCCATCACAGACAGTTCTTTTGTGAACTTATATGAAAAGTTAGTGAAGTCCGTGTGTAATGAGCTATGCAAAGACATAAGCATGTCCTTTAGCTGGGTATCCAGCACTGGTTGCTTTGTGGTGGGATAGCTGGCTATAAGGGACATGTGCTCGCTGTGTTACATAGAAACATAGAAAAGTGACGGCAGAAAAAGACTGAGTAGTCCATCGAGTCTGCCCCTTTTTTTTTTTTTTTTTTTTTTAAATTAACCTTGTTGTCTGACTATGGATTTATGTTTATCCCAAGCATGTTTGAAGCCATTTACTGTTGACTGTCTCACAACCTCTGTTGGTAGTTTATTCCAATCATCAACCACCCTTTCAGTAAAATAATACTTTCTAAGATTAGTTTTGAACTTCCCCCCAGTTAGTTTGAGGTTATGTCCCCGTGTTCTTGATTTTGGTTTCATATTGAAAAGACTGCCCTGCTGAACCTTATTCACCCCCTTGAGGTATTTAAAGGTTTCAATCATGTCTCCCCTCTCCCTTCTTTCCTCCAGACTGTACATATTAAGTTCCTGAAGTCGCTCTTAAAATGTTTTATCCCCCAGACCTTTCACCATTTTTGTTTCCCGTCTCTAAACTCGTTCTATTTTATCAATATCTTTTTGTAAGTGAGGTCTCCAGAACTGGACACAGTATTCTAAGTGAGGTCTCACTAAAGATCTATATAGAGGAATCAGAACCTCCTTCCTCCTGCTGGTGATCCCTCTACTATACATCCCAGAATTCTATTTGCTTTTCCCACTGCCTGGTTACACTGTTTGCTCATTTTGCAATCATCTGAAATAAGCACCCCCAAAATCTTTTTCTTCTGTAGTGCTGGCTAACACTGTGCCCCCAATGCTGTACTCTCTAAGCGGATTCTTTTTCCCTAGATGCATTATTTTACATTTAGAAATATTGAACTGCAGTCTCCACTGCTTTGACCAATCTTCCAGCAATGCCAAATCATGTTCCATGTTACAGACCCCTCCAGGGATATCAACCCTACTACACACCTTTGTATCATCAGCAAAGAGACATACATTGCCCAGCAAACCTTTAGTTATATCACTTACATATAGGTTGAATAGAACAGGACCCAGTACAGAGCCTTGTGGTACCCCACTAGTGACTGGTCTCTGTTCTGAGTGAACCCCATTTACAACCACACTCTGGGATCTATCCTTTAGCCAACTGCATATCCACTGAACCACCCAAGGGTTAAGTCCCAGCTTGTACAACTTTTGTATCAGATCGTTATGTGGAACTGTATCAAATGCCTTGCTGAAATCAAGATATGCTATGTCCACAGCACCACCCTGGTCCAAAACACTGGTAATATAGTCAAAGAATTCAATCAGGTTTGTCTGGCACAATCTGCCCTCAGTAAAGCCATGTTGCTTTGGGTCCAGCAAGCTGTGTATTTTTAGGTGATCAATGATCCTTCTTTTGAGAAGTGATTCCATTACCTTGACTACAATTGATGTTAAACTCACTGGCCTGTAATTGCCAGCTTCTACCTTGCTGCCCTTCTTGTGGATAGGTACAATATTAGCTATCCACCAGTCATGGGGAACTTCTCCTGTTAGAAGAGATTTATTTAAAAGATTTGTTAATTTGTTAATTAGTGTTCTAGTGGTGTGGATAAGTTTGCACTCACCCCTATGTCCGGGTCTGCTGAGTCTAGTCTCATCCGAGCCTTTGCTGGGCTTGAACAGGGAGGACAGTCGCTCCTGGAAGGTGGTCTCCCAACACTTCCATCATCGTCTGGGAGACGGTGGTAGTGGTTGCTGCGTTGTGTGGAGGAAGGGGCCAAGCAGCCGGCGCCATCTTGACCTTCTCCACCTTCAGGCCAGTGGAAGTAGGCCGTAAGTTTTTTAGGCATACAATACACCAGCCGTTTTCTGTACATGCTCAGGCCCTAGCTGCTGTTTCCTGGCATCATTTCGGGTCACTGCGGTGTTTGTATGGCACTCCATTCCGCCGACAGTCGCTGGCTTCTCTCGCTGGGCTGCCATCCGCTGTGCACGCTAGCCATGCCCCCCCCATGTTTTCTGAGTTTTTGATGGGTAGTGAATGGTTTAAGTTGCTTCAGGAATATTTCATACAATTACCCTTTGGGTTTTATGCCACCTACAACCCTTGATAATAATAGAGAGTTACTATAGTATTGTTGGATCTATTATCGCACATGTGGGTTACCGGAGTCCAGGTTTCCTTTATTTTATGTTGGCTTTGTTGTACTGAACAATGTTTATTTCAAGGTTATATTAGCTGGTCCTACTCAGCTTTGACTGTGCGGGATAGTCATGCACCCGTCTCACTTTGACCCCATCATTCGTGCTGGGACTGAACTCAAATTTGGCACCAGACTTCGGACTGATGCTGTTTACTTTTGCGATGTAGGGGTTTTTCCCATATGTCATGTTGTTCACTCAACAGCCACTTTATTAGGTACACCTGTTTAATTGCTTGGTAACACAAATTGCTAATTGGCCAATCACATGGCAGCAACTCAATGCATTTAAGCATCTAGACGTGGTGAAGAGGACTTGCTTCAAACCAAGCATCAGAATGGGGAAAAAAAGGGATGTAAGTGACTTTCTACATGGCATTGTTGTTGTTGCTGCCAGGCAGGCTGGTCTGAGTATTTCAAAAACTGCTGATCTACTGGAATGTTCACGTACAACCATCTCTAGGGTTTACAGAGAATGGTCAAAAGAAGAGAAAATATCTAGTGACCGGAAGTTGATGTCAGAGGACAGAGGAGAATGGGCAGAGTGGTTTGAGGTGATAGAAAGGCAATAGTAACTCAAATAACCATTCATTACAACCAAGGTATGCAGAATAGCATCTCTGAATGCATAACACATTGAACCTTGAAGCAGATGGGTTAAAGCAGCAGAAGACCACACCGGGTGCCACTCCTGTCACCTAAAATCAGGAAACTGAGCCTACAATTCGCAAAGGCTTACCAAAACTGGACAATAGAAGATTGGAAAAACGTTGCCTGGTCTGAGGAGTCTCAATTTCAGCTGCGACATGCAGATGGTAGGGTCAGAATTTGGCGTAAACAACATGAAAGCATAGATTTATCCTGCCTTGTATTAATGGTTCAGGCTGGTAGTTGTAGTGTAATGGTGTTAGGGAAATGTTCTTGGCACACTTTGGGCCCCTTCATACCAACTGAGCATTGTTCTTGGAACGTAGAAGCTACCATTCGGAAGGAACCCTGGGTCAATCTTTAAAATGATCCTGTCCGGCAGACATCTGAAAAAAGGTTCCTTGTTGGACAGGGCTTGTAACTAATTTGTAGCTAATTCTGTGTGCTGAGGTTACTGCCACTAACAAAATGGTTTTCAAGGTGACAAACTTTAACGTTGCTTGCTCCAATGGTTCAATAGGAGCCATAGTTAGCCCTTGTAAAACTAAAGATAAATCCCAACTCGGGAAAAATTTAATGGGAGCTGGCCTGTTCCTGACCAGAGCTTTAAAAAAACGAACTATCAAGGGTTCCCTAGATAAAGGTTTCTCTAGGAACACTGATAGAATGGCTACCTGCGTCTTGAGGGTGTTTGCCGCCAGGCCCTTCTCCATACCCTCGTGGAGGAACTCCAGAACTGAAATTAAACTGATCAAATCAAATGATATGCTGGAACACCGGGTGTTCTAGCACTTCCAGACTTATAGTAGATAGCCCTGGTTACTCCTCCTTGCTTTAAGTACAGGACCGTCGTCATGTTGTCCAAGAAGATCAACACATGCTGCCTCTGGACTGCCGGAAGGCCATTAAACTTAGCTGAACTGCCTTTAATTCTCTCCAATTGGAGGACCTCCTGATGTCTGCTTTGGACCACTCACCCTGGGCTGTCTGATCCCCTAGGTGGGCTCCCCATCCCGAGGCACTTGCGCCCGTCGTTAGGTGATGGGTTGCTAAAAAGCACCATGGGCAGCTCCTGGAGAGATTTCCCTGGTTTCCCTACCACCAGAGGGATCTTTTTGCTCTCGTACCTAATCTGATCTTTTTGGCATGCAGTCTGGCCCATTTTACTGCAGGGATTGCTGCTGTGAATAGACCTAAGACTGACATGGCCTCCGCACTGACACTTTCAGGTTGGAGTGGACTTTTTTCAGGGCTCCCTGAATCTTCTCCACTTTCTCCTTTGGGAGGAAGATTTTTTTGCAGAGTCGAATCTACTTCGTACCCCAAAAATCTTATCCTTTTTGTGGGCACCAGGTTCGATTTTTGTTGATTTATCAACCAGCCCAGATTGCCCAGGTGTAACAGTGTTATTTGAAGGTTGACTCTGAGGTTTTCCCCTGATTCTGCAAAGAGCAGTAGATTGTCGAGATATGGGATTATAGCAATCCCCTTCAGCCTCAGAGGTTCCAATGCCTCTGTTAGAACATTCGTAAATATTCTGGGGGACGAAGAGAGTTCGAAAGGGAGGGCTCTGAATTGGAGGTGGTCTACCTCCCCCCGAAGCTGACTGCCAAACAAAAGATATTTCTGAGATGACTCCGCTATGGGGATGTGCAGGTAAGCATCCTGCAAGTCGATCGAGGCCATGAAACAATTGCGAATGAGTAGGTTTCTGACAGAAAAATTTGTGTCCATCCTGAACTTCTTGTATTTTAATCGACCTGTTCAAGACCTTCAAATTCAAAATCAAGCAAAATTTCCCGATGGTTTTTTGACAAGAAAAATATTGGAGTAAAACCCCTCCCCCATCTGCTCCTCTGGGACTCGTACAATTACTCCCGGTTGCTTCTGCTCCTCCAAAAGGGACATCATGGCCAGGGTCTTTTTTGCTCTCCCTGGAGCCTTGTCAGATAAAACCGATGTATGTGTGTGGGGGGGGGGGGGGCGGGAAAACTCTAGATTGTAACCTTGCTTGATTAATTTTAGAATGAACGTGCTTGGCTTGATGTTGCCTCCTCCCAGGTCTCGGAGAAAGCCTGCAGCCTACCGGAAGCCAGTCTTCATTGTTTTTATCCCCTTGATTGGGGCTCTGAAAAGCACTCCTCCCTTGCCCCTACCCTTCTGGGGAGTCCAAGCCTTCTTTTGTTTCTGGCCCTTATTTTTGTAGGATTATTGAAAAAGACAAAAATTTCTCTTTAATGAGACAACTTTTTTCTTCTGCGGAAATGCTTTCTTTTTGTCTTCTGTATGGTCTATGACGGATTCCAACTCAGAACCAAAAAGTAGGTCACCTGTAAAGGCGATACCACAAAGCTTGATTTTTGATGCTGAATCCCCTGACCAAGTTTTTAGCCATAATGCTCTGCTGGCCGAATAGATAAGAACAGAGGACCTAGCAGACAACCTGATAGATTCTGCTGAGGCATCCGCCATATATTTGACCGCCTTGAGGAGGGTAGGCAAGGATTCTAATCTTTCCTGAAAGTACCTGCTTCCACATGCCTTTTCAATTTCTCTATTCACACTTCCAGGTTTCTTACCACCACTGTGGATGCCATAGCTGGCAAATTACATAAAAAGGAGTCCCAAGCCTTCTTTAGCAAAGAGTCTGCCCCTTTATCCATCGCATCCTTGAGGATCTCATGTCTTCAAAGGCTAAGTCAGTTCACCTAGAGAACTGAGAGAATGCAGCGTCAATCCTGTGTTTCTTATTCCAAACACATGCTTCATCCTCCTCAAACGAAAATCTCCTTTTAAGTGATCGAGAAAAAAACTGACACCAACATTTCCGCAAGCTCCTTTCTGACGGAAAAAAGGAGTTCGTAGAGAACTCCTGTGAGGTTTCTTCCTTCACTAGCCCCGCAATGCAGTATCTGCAGAGTGGCTTGAGCCAGGAGTCATTTAAGGGGTTTTTGCAAGAGGGGCATTTCCTCCAAGACACTCTCTCTGACTCCCAGCCGGACCATCACCCCTGCGGGCCAGTGAAGGAAGGAGCACCGGAGCACCCCCCACCCATGCTAGGGGGGTGCTGGGTTGGTCAGTATCAAAAGAGAAAAACACTGAGGTAGCCACCCTTCCCCAGGACAGTACCCTGAGAGAACACAGCTCCCCTCCCTGGTTCCCCAGCAGTGCTTCCACCATGGCAGAGGAAACACGAAGACTGACGGCATTGGTGGAAGCGGACGCTTTTTAAAGGGGCGTTGACACGGCAGTGTTTCCTGTTAGAGGTGGAGCTCCACTCTCTCCATGGTGTTGTCCTGAAAGGCGAAGGGAGAAAACACCATTCATCCCCACCATGGGGTATACACAGCACTGGCATGATTCCACACAAACAATCGGCTCCTTTCCAGCTGGGAACTCACCCCTTGGATAGGGGAGTTAATTATCCTCTCAGAGGTACAAGAGAAAGGGCAGATCTAGTGCTCTCCATTTTTATAAAAAGCAATTTATTTCCAAAAGATTAAACAGACTTACAAGAAAGGCACATTTAAGCCGTGCGGGCTGGTAAGGGTTCATACAATGATCATTCAGATGACTGCAGATCATTCAGATGACTAGACGCATATCGTCAGGGTGTGACTTCTTCAGTAGGGGTAGTCACACCCTGACGATACACGTCTAGGGGGAGGGAACTTGCTTCTGGACGTCACGGCTGCAGTTACCTCAATGATCATTGTATGAGCCCTTACCAGCTCGCACAGCTTGAATGTGCCTTTCTTGTAAGTGTGCTTAATCTTTTGGAAATAAATAGCTTTTTATAAAAATGGAGAGCATTAGATTTGCCCTTTCTCTTGTTCCATCTCTGAGAGGATAATTAACGTCCCCTATCCAAGGGGTGAGTCCCCAGCTGGAAAGGAGCAGGCTGTTTGTGTGGAATCACGTCAGCCACTGTGTACATCACATGGTGGGGATGAATGCTGTTTTTTAACTGAGACAAGGTGAGCAGTATGAGAGAGGGGTGGTGGAATTTTTCAGCACGTGCACTTTGTTTTTGGAAATAATCTGTTTACACAAAAGATTGGAAGACATCATTCACTGGGACTGTTGTATTACTTTATTCATATATGGATGTTCCTTTTTTTAATATCTTTAATACTTAGCACTAGCAGTTTTTTTATAGCTATGATATACTGTGTGAGAGATTTATTGTTGTTTGTAACCCGAAGTCTTAGGACTTCGGGTTAACAAGGCTAAGTCAGAAGCACTTAATATTAATCTCCCACTCTCAGGACACAGAGCAGGCTATAATTATGACCATCTCGGATATCCCAAAGCAATATACTTGAAGGGAGGGAGACACAAATAACCAACGTTATCAACCAAAAGGGCCTACTACACCATCCGTAACATGCTGTGGCCAAAGGCAGTATCCTCCAAGGCTCCAACATCCACCTGGTAAAACTTTGCGGATGTATGTACTGATAACATGGCTGTGGCCTTGCAGACCTGAGCCACTAACGCCTGATGGCAAATAACCCAAGATGCCTCGACACTCCTGGTAGAGTGTGCTCTTACCCTAAAGGGTGGAATTTTACCCATAGGCTTGAATGATTAACTGGCAGATCCAATGTGAAATAGTTGCTTTGGATGCCGCCTGCCCTTTCCTGGGCCCATCTGGCAGCATAAACAAGGACTCTAAGTTTCTGATATGTGCCTGCAATCAAGTAGATCCTGACCGCTCAAACTACATCCAAAGTATGCAGCGATCTATCCCCTGCCAACTGTGGACTAGGAAAAGAGGAAGGCAAGACAATGTCCTGATTCAAATAAAAACTAGAAACCACTTTAGGCAAAAAAAAATGGATTTTATTAAAACTTACCGTAAAATCCTTTTCTCCGAGTTCACTGACAGACGCAGCTCTTCATGACATGTGGGGTTTATGCTTGTCCAACTAGGAGTTAACTAGGCAGGGAAAAGAAACAGCTGGCCCCTCCCATGGGGCCGTCCTCTCTTCCCACATAAACCCTCTCCATAGCATAGCTCAGCAGTTCGTACACAACCTGTACAGAGATCAGAGCACAGAGGGGTGGGTGCTGTGTCTGTCAGTGAACTCGGAGAAAAGGATTTTACTGTAAGTTTTAATAAAATCTCTTTTTCTCCTACGTTCACTGACAGATGCAGCTCTTCATGACGTGGGGATGTCCCAAAGCTGTGTCAAAAAGAGGGGTGGGTAAACGATAACAACTGTACCCAACATAACCTCTTAAGGAGGCGCCAGACGCGCCTACACTGCTGCCTGCAAAACATTGCGGCCAAAAGCAGCATCCGAAGATGCTAGCACATCAACCTATAAAACTTAGAGAAAGTGTGTACCGAGGCCCAAATGGCCACCTTGCACACCTGCGACACAGAGGCCTGGTGTCTAAAAGCCCAGGAAGTGCTAACAGCCCTGGTAGAATGAGCCGTGACCGGAAAGGGGGGAACCTTGCCCCGACAGAATATGCGCGGGTCACGGTTTGTCTAAACCAACGAGAAATAGTAGCCGACGAGGCCGCCAAACCTTTGTCAGCACAAACAATGCATCAGCCTTCCGAAAAGAAGCTGTAGCAGCTAATTACACTCGTAAGGCCCTCACTACATCCAAGGCATGCAACTCAATTTCCTTTGGGTGCGATGGACGAGGGCACAATGGATGAAGAACAATATCTTCATTAATGTGAAAAGAAGAGAACACCTTCGGAAGGAGTGAAGGAAAGGGTCGCAAGACAGCCTTGTCCTTATGCAGAACCAGGTAGAGAGACTTGCACAATAGTGCTGCCATTTCAGACACCCGCCTGGCAGAAGTAATGGCTACCAAAAAAGCCACCTTATGCGACAGCAGTTGTAAGGAAATCTCCCTGATATTTACATAGGGCACCGTGTAAAAAGCAGAAAATCCGCGCTCACTAATAAATATTAGGAATAATATTGAATATAAAAAATAATAATAAAAGCCAACAATTATCCGGTTATGAAATGGCAGCACGCACAAAACAACAGATCTATATTGTCCAACAAATGCTTCAGAAACTCATATGCAGCGCCAATATTAAAAGCAACAACTGATAAAAAGTCTTTCACTGATAGAGAGGTGGCTCAATTTGTGACAGGAGTCACCAAAAGACTTCAAGGATGGTAAAAGACAATGGATGCAGGCTTACCAGATCCTGGTAGGATAAACGCAGGTTTTTGGTATACTTCAAATGGACTGTTGGTCATCCGATCATCTGGGGGTAAAAGGAACCTATCCTGGGGATGCCTCCGATGGCTCCGGGGTAATGGTTCTCCGTCCCTGTGGTCCGATCCTCCTGAAGGGGGTACTTTTAAACCAGGGCAGGCACTGATAGGAAGAAGTACAATTCCGACTCTCGTTCCCACGTCCAGAAATGATCCGGTGCTCAGACAAG
>BLSH010548049.1:114260-127104 GCA_018402905.1 Glandirana rugosa
TACCCCAACATTACAACGAAGTGAATGATGGTAAAACACAACACCACTAACTTTGGGTGTACCACACCGGCGGTAGAACCTCATGACTGTTTCCCCGGTGTACCGACTCTACGGTATAACTTAAGGCAACGTAGTAGCAAAAACAAAAAAGTACAAATTGACAAAAATGTGAAAACAAACCTTTCCCGTTGAAAAATATTCTCAGTAATGCACTGAAAAATGTCCTAACAACGTAGACAAAATCGGTCGAAACAAACTGAACAAATCATTGAAAATCAATGGTTATACAACAAAAACCCTATGAAAAAGCTGCTTAAACATAAATGCCTACATAAAACTGAAAAAGTTATAAAAACAAAACCGCTATATCCAAAAAACAAAGATAAAACACAAAAACAGATGAATTGTATAAAGACGCTAAATCTGAACAAGTCAAACAAAGCTGGCTAAAACAGATGCAACAATCCTGTAAAAAGTCACGTAATGACTCTTATAAAAAGTTGCCCTTTCCAAACAAAAGTGTAAAAACAGTTAAACATGAAAAAACAAAAACGATGATGCAACGGAATTCAATATGGCATCTCAGCCATGTGGCCCCTTTGTCAGTACTCCAAGATGGCGGCCACACCATGTGGGTTTCAATCACCACAACACAAAATGGTAGTAAGTGAAGCAACATTACAACCCCATGGCCCTCTTTACCAGGAGAAAATGACGCCAAACACGTGATGGAAACAAAACGACCGCACCGAGGACCACCAACCACAGTACAAATACGTGGATTTCGGTGTTAGAACACTAAAAACGCATAACACAGAATTTATCAACCGGATTTGAAATACATCGTAGAAATTAACCATCCTCACTGAATGTTGATTTTTCAGCTGCATGGCGCCATTCGCCACTAGAAACTCAGTCCAAAACCGGGACAGCCATGTGCTACTCAAACTTCAGCGTCTAAAATAACCAACGGTTTCATTAAGAAATGAGTTGTACTATAAACAGACAGAACCAGAGCTGAATTACAGTGTAAAAGGCACAAAACCTCTTTACGATTACAATACTGTGTCTAAACTAAATTTGCCGCCAAAAATCAAAAAGACCTCTATACACTGTAATGTTAACTCGGTTTCACCCTTAAAGCTGAATAGCCATCTAACAACAGATGTCTCTACCAAAAACTGAATTACAGCTGGGAGCACGCAAAACAACAGAACAACATTACAACAAATTTTTTCTACTGGAAATGGAATTCAGTACAATAACAAACTATTTTCACTTGAGACTGAAATATTGCACAAAATCAAAGCAATTAAAAACAGAAACTGAATTTCCTGCAGACAATTACTGCTGAAATTCGGTATAAAAGCAAGTTCAGCAGAAAGGAAATTGAAATTGTAACAGTTTTACAACAAAATGGTGGTAACTTACGCCATTCCCGCCAAAAGCAGCCCAAATCGAAATCTCTCCCTTTACAGACTGACAATACAATCTAAGACTCCAAACGAATTACCGCCAAAATTACAACATAGCACACACAACACTGATACCGATCACGCATTAAAAGTATATCCATAATCATACACACCGATCACGCATTCAAAGCATATCCATAATCATACACACCGATCACGCATTCAAAGTATATCCATAATCATACACACCGATCACGCATTCAAAGCATATCCATAATCACACACACCGATCACGCACTCAAAGCATACAGTTACTCATAACGCACACTTTAGGTGTATTGATTAGGACCTATAGAGGACAAGTATAGGTTCTCTTCCTAATCAATAGACCTAACTACAATGATAACATATAATTAAAAACCCCGCCATTATGCAAAAAAGAGGAAAAACAGGTTCTTTCTCCTATCATTCACTGACAGACGCAACTCTCCATTACGTGTGGGGTTTTATGCTTGTCTCACTAGGAGTTAACTAGGCAGGGAAAAGAAACAGCTGGCCCCTCCCATGGGGGCCGTCCTCTCTTCCCACATAAAACCCCCTCATAGCATAGCTCTTCAGTTTCAATGCCTAGTTTGCAAGGAGTTGACCTGGCTTCCCTCCAGGGGAATTGCGGTCCTGTTTGTGACCGTTTTTTATTTAATTTTCTTTTACTTTTATTTGTCTTCTATCAAGCAATTAATCTGCTATCAAGAAGCCGGTCGGGGCATAGAGAGTCCATGGGCTTTGTACTCTCCCCGGCCTGGCCGACCGATGCGAGCCAGTCCCACTGTATGGGGACCCGCCGCATCGTGCCCGTTCCGTGCAGGCGGCCTGGGGTGATCCCCCCTTACGCCCAGCCCCAGATGCGATTCGGGAAGGGCGACTTTCTGGCCTGCAGCATACCGCCCAAGCAGGGGCGGAAGGTCTGTGACTGGGTGGCTACCCATGGAGTCATCCAGAGTGGTGAGTGAGAGTTCCTTCCTTCCCCCATTTTTAGGGGCGGAAAGGGGGGACCGACGACCAAAAAAAAAAAATTTTTTTTGCTGGGTAGCCGCCAGTAGGGGCGCGTGGAGCTCCTGTTCACCCCCTTCACAACCCCCCCTTCCCCCCTCGCACCTCACCCGATCGTCTAGCGCCGTTCGGTCGTTTTTCGCCGCCATGCGGCGATCGGCCGCCATTTTGCAGTGAACCGCCACCATTTTGCCGTAGCTGCAGACATATTGGGCCTATGGGGCTTTCCCTCTAGCGCTCAGAGTGGCCATTTGCGGTACTGCACATTCCCTGCAGGTGTTTCTCGGCCTCTATTGTTCAACGGCGGCCATATTGGAATCCCTGCTTATGCAAAAACGTGTCTACAATGTTTTTACTTTCACTTTGGAACGGTGTGTGCTCCTGACGGAACGGCTCTCTGACGATCCTCAGGGTTATGGCAGCAAACAGCAAGTATAGCTGGGCTCTCCTGTGGGTGCTGGTGGCAGCGGGTGCAGTCCTCCTGGGTTCCCTGGTGCACTGTGGGGTGGTGGTGTGCGGCTGTGTGGGGGTGCCTTTAATTTTTAGTATACATCTATGTGTTACTAAGGGAGCTGAACATGCTAGGAGCAATCAGCGGCAGCGCAATCTGCGCAAGGGGCTTTTCTGGACCAGCTGTGGCGGTCTTTAGTGAATTCTCCCGAGGGCAGATGTCACCAACAGGCCCCCCGAGAAGCGTCCCCTCCTCCTTGGTTTTCAAGGGAGGATTTTGATCCGGAAGGTCCCTCGGACAGAGAAGAGGATCAGGGGACGGCAGCTGCGCCATTATGATTGGTATCGCACTACGATGCGACTGAGCCAGGATGGCGAATCGCTGATTTCTGCGCATGTGTGTGTGGTCCTCCAGGCCCCCTAGGGCACCCAAGGCTTACCCACATGATCAATTTCCTGATCACCTTGTTTATTGTAAATAGCAGCATCCGCAGTATTCATTTAGCGCAGCACAGTGGTGTAGTGGGTAGCACTTGCGCCTGGCAGCATAATGCTTGCTGGCTCAGATCCTAACCTGACCTGCCTGAGGTTTGCATGTCCTCCCTGTGCATGCATGGGTTTCCTCCCGGTGCTCCAGTTTCCTCCCACACTCCAAGGGACATAGGTCCAAACGGTTCGCTGCTTGCTATCCCTTGAAGAAAGTTTTTTTTTTTTTTTTTAAAAATGGGAGTCGCCTTGGTGTCCCGCCGATAGCTCGCCTATTCCTCTGGAAGGGGTTCCTGCCTTCAAGGGCCCTGCTGACAAAAGACAGGGGCGCTGTTAAAGTTGCTCTTCCTGGTGGCAGGCTCTACTCTGCGGCCAGCCCTGACGTCCGCCATGGCGGCGCGATATCTGTCTGAGCGTATGGCGGAGCTCCAGAATATTCTGGACTGCGGCCGCCTGCTGGATATGCCGCAGAGGGCTGTATTTGCTCCGAGGTCGCAAGTACCTTGGTGATGCGGCCGTTGATTTACTGCCTATGTGATCCAGGGTAGCAGTGTTGCTGTATCTTCAGACGGGTACTCTGGTTGCGTTTTTGGTCCGGTGACCATGCTTCCACAGACCTTCCCTTTCAGTCCACGGCTGGGTGAGATCATTAAGGATTTCACAGGAGGCAAGTGCCCTTCTTCCCAGAGCCTGGAGGAGTGAGTTTCGCCGTAGACACGGTAAGGTCACTGCACAGGACAAGTCCTCCTCAGCCTGATTGGTTGCCCCCACCCGGGATTCGGGTGGGGGAGCGTCTTCTGGGATTTGCAGGCCGGTGGCTGGCCCACATTTCCCAACCGTTGGGTCCGGGAAGTGGTGTCCACCGGGTACAGGATAGACCCCCAGACAGGTTCTTCCCATCAAACTTAGGGCTCCCACAGGACCGCCGGGAGGCTCTTTTTGGGGCTGTCCAAGCACTTTCGGTCCAGGGGGTGATCGTGCCAGTGCCTCCAGAAGAGAGGTTTCGAGGTTTCTACTCAAATCTATTCGTGGTTCCCGAAAAGGGGGGGGGTTTGGCCAGTACTGGACCTGAAGGCCCTGAACCGGTATGTCAGGGCGCGGAAATTCCGGTTAGAATCTATCCGCTCAGTCGTGGCCGCCCTTTTTGGCGTCCCTGGACATCAGGGATGCGTACCTCCATGTACCCATTCGTCCACGGCATCAGCGCTTCCTGCGCTTTGCAGTGGGAGACCTCCATTTTCAATTTGTGGCACTCCCCTTGGGCCTGGCCTCAGCACCTCGAGTTTTCACAAAACTGCTAGCCCCGGTGTTGGCGTTGCTCCGACAGAGAGGCATTGCGGTGGTAGCCTACCTAGACGACCTGCTCCTGTGAGCGGAGTCCGTCTCAGATCGGGAGGAGAATGTGAGACTCACAATGGCATCGCTGCAGGACTTCGGTTGGTTACTCAACCTGCAGAAGTCGTCGGTCTCTCCATCCCGTCGCCTGGAATATCTGGTTCTAATTCTGGACACAGAACAGGCGAAGGTGTTCCTCCCTCCAGCCAAGTTGCTGTCTCTGCAGTCGGCAGGTTCTGTATGCGGGTGCTAGGGCTCATGGTCTCATCGTTCGAGGCATTTCGCCCAGAGTCACGCTCGTCTCCTTCAGCGAGCAATTCTGGCTCGGTGGGACAGGTCCCCTCGGTCCTTGGACTTTTGTATCCGTCTGAGCTCCCAGACCAGGGCGTCTCTGGCTTGGTGGCTTCGGGACTCGACCCTGACTCAGGGGAAGTCGTTCCTGCCCCTTCAGTGGGTGATCATCACCACAGATGCCAGTCTTTCAGGCTGGGGAGGGATCCTGGGGCAGCTGTCTGCCCAGGGCTGTTGGTTGGCGCAGGAGGCTCGCCTCCCCATAATTGTCCTGGAGCTGAGAGCACTGAGATTGTGCCTTTTTTCACTGGGTGAGATTGCAGGGTCGTCCGATTCAAAATCAATCGGACAATGCCACAGCAGTGGCGTATGTGAACCATCAGGGTGGCACAAGGAGTCCAGCAGCTGCGGCGGAGGCAGCTCTGATACTACGTTGGGTGGAACGTCACGTTCCGGCAATCTCTGCCATTTACATTCCCGGTGTGGAGAACTGGCAGGCGGACTTTCTCAGTCGCCAGACGCTGGACCAGGGAGAGTGGTCTTTCCACCCGGAGGTGTTCAATCAGATTTGCCGCAGATGGGGGACGCCAGACATGGATCTCATGGCGTCTCGATTCAATCACAAGGTGGAGACCTTTGTGTGCAGAACGAAGGATCCGTTGGCAGTGGCCACGGACGCTCTGGTGGCCCCCTGGGGCCATTGCCGCTTTCTGTATGCTTTCCCTCCGATAAAACTGCTTCCGCGATTGATACGTAGGATAGTGGCGGAGGGGATACCAATAATCCTGGTGGCTCCAGATTGGCCTCGGCGCACTTGGTACGCCGACGTGGTGCACATGGTGGCAGACGCCCCTTGGCGGCTCCCGCTGCGAGACGACCTTCTGTCTCAGGGGCCCATCTTGCACCCTGCTTTGCCCTCGCTGGTTTTGACGGCTTGGCTATTGAGTCCCAGGTGCTAAGAGACAGGGCAGTCGCTGACTCAGTGATCCCTACATTGTGGTAGGCTTGCAAGTGTACTTCCCGCAAGATTTACCACCGCACCTGGAAGGCTTATATAGCTTGGTGCGAGCCGGAGGGTCATAAACCTCGCTCTGATGTCGTGTCCAGGGTCCTGACTTTTTTGCAGCAAGGCTTGAACAAAAACCTGGCTTTGAGCACACTCAAGGGCCAGATATCGGCTCTGGCGATTCTTTTTCAGAGACCTTGGCTTTGCACTCGTTGATTCGTACCTTTGTACAAGGTGTGCGACATGTGGCGCCTCGGGTGATGGCTCCGTGGGATCTGAATTTGGTGCTTTCTGTACTTCAGAAACCGCCATATGGGAATATCAGGGAGATTTCCTTTCAATTTCTGTCGCAGAAGGTGGCCTTTTTAGTTGCCATCACTTCCGCCAGATGGGTGTCTGAATTAGCAGCACTATCGTGCAAGTCTCCCTACCTGGTCCTACATAGGGACAAGGCGGTCTTGCAACCCTCTCCTTCATTCCTTCCGAAGGTGGTTTCTTCCTTTCACATTAATGAAGATATTGTCCTTCCTTCATTGTGCCCTCGTCCGTCACACTCAAAAGAGATTGAGTTGCATACTTTGGACGTAGTGAGGGCCTTACAGTGTACTTGGCTGCCACAGCTTCTTTTCAAAAAGCTGATGCCTTGTTTTGGCTGTCAGAGGGTCCACGCACAGGGTTGGCAGCCTCGTTGGCTACGATTTCTCCTTGGATCAGATAGTCCATGACCTATGCCTATTCTGTTCGGGGCAAGGTTCCCCCTTTTCCGGTCACGGCTCGTTCTACCCGGGCTGTTAGCACTTCCTGGGTTCTCAGGCACCAGTTCTCGGTGTCGCAGGTGTGCAAGGCAGCCACTTGGGCCTCGGTTCACACTTTCGCTAAGTTTTATAGGTTGCTGTGCTTGCATCTTCGGATGCTGCTTTTGGCCGCAAAATTTTGCAGGCGGCAGTGTAGGCGCGTCTGGCGCCTCCTTAGGGGTTCAGTTGGGTACTGTTAGCGTTTACCCACCCCTCTTTTTGACACAGCTTGGGGACATCCCCACACGTAATGGAGAGCTGCGTCTGTCAGTGAACGATGGGAGAAAAAGGGATTTTATTAAAACTTACCGTAAAATCCTTTTCTCCGAGTTCACTGACAGACGCAGCACCCACCCCTCTGTGCTCTGTTCTTGTATGGCTTGTGTACGAACTGAAGAGCTATGCTATGAGGGGGTTTATGTGCGAAGAGAGGACGGCCCCCATGGGAGGGGCCAGCTGTTTCTTTTCCCTGCCTAGTTAACTCCTAGTGAGACCAGCATAAACCCCACACGTAATGGAGAGCTGTGTCTGTCAGTGAACTCGGAGAAAAG
The DNA here is from genome assembly GCA_018402905.1 of Glandirana rugosa. NCBI lineage: Eukaryota > Metazoa > Chordata > Amphibia > Anura > Ranidae > Glandirana > Glandirana rugosa. The sequence goes on from BLSH010548049.1 coordinate 121,639, forward strand.
GATTTTACGGTAAGTTTTAATAAAATCCCTTTTTAGCAAAGCAGAATTTACCTTACACAGCGGACAGAGAAAGCAAAATCCTGGACTCGGGACAACAAAAGATTTCAAAAATTGAAATAAAATTGGTTTTACCAATAGCCGCCTCTTTTTTGATGTCCTGTCCGGATCGCTTCCTCCCTTCGGTCCGCTGTGAAGGAAATTTCTGTAGGCTCCAAAAATTCTCTGGCTCGCCATTCTGTAAGGGCAATTGCAATACCTTGTATGCATTATATTTTGCCTGCGCTAATAAACACACTTTTCAGCTCCTTTGCATAATGCATTTGAGTGCACTCGTGTTAAAGCAAGTAAGACAGACACAATAGCTGTTCCCACATTGCAAGCTCGCAGGGCAGTCCTGCCTTTGAATGCTTGGTGTTTTAATTTATCTCATTCAGACATAGACAACAAAAGAACTTAGTGGCTTCACAATCAGCCAATCAGCCTCCAAGGCACAGTCACATGACATGAGCTCAATGCAAACCACCAACCAATGACACACTTGTTTATATTCAAACGATACAATAGAAGAGGCGTGCATGCATGTGGATTGGCCAGCCTGTATGAGCAACAGCTGTCTCCAGATAACAATAGAAGCCATGTGGAAACATGGCCTCCATTGAAACCAATGCGTTATCTCGCAGAGGCCCTCCAAGCAAAACGCCATGCATGCAAAACCTCAAACTGTCATTACAACGAATCACTATCAAATACAGCTCTATGAACTATACTCCATAGCGATTATACTACTGTTCCATTAAAGGGTAAATTATGCACAAAGGAATATAGCTGTAGATTTCTGTCACATTGATCACATGTGACAGAAAGCTTACAGATCATTATCCTTACATAAAAGGCAATACTGATTCCATATCACAAGTAAATAGCCGCCAAGCAGATCAATCTGTACATAATACAGGGCCCCCCCCCGATTGACGGTAATACGCCCGCGCCACAGAACATGCATTGCACCTCAAAAATCCGGACCGGCGTTTGCTCCAGCGTTAACTGCTCAGGGCGCCTGCTGGCCGGGATGATCGGGTGGTTAGTGTGTTGTTCACAAATAATGGAAGGTTTCCATTGTAAATGGCCTTTCCTCAATATCGGTTAAAGCCATATTCGCTGTACACAGAGAATATCGGTAAACCGACACTGGGAGACACTGTGACAATACATAATAAACACATCCTAAATTTCTACAACAGTTCCTCCTCTTGTCATATGCTCCCATGTGTCCCTCGATGAATCTTGATCATCTTCTAAACATGAACACCAGTCCAATCAAAAAGAAAAAAAATTAAACATTAAGTCATCCATTGAACAAAAGAAAACCATGGTTGACACGTATTCTTCGGGAGGGATGACTCAGAGGGAAAGCATGATGTGGGGGTTATAGCGATAGCTGGAATCCTCAGCATCTGGTACATGGGCTGGACTTCAGGGGACCTCTTGTCTTGGCTATGAAGATGTGGTCATCTGCTCGGGCTTTGGTGACTTGATCGATCAGGCAGCAGGAACATCTCATCATGGCATATAGAAGGAATAGAAACAAAACAACATGAGTATATATTCCCCTACTTCCTTCAACCAGGATCCAATGGAAAAAAACAGGAAGAACAGTGGAAATGCTTGGAACTCTGATGTAAGGGAAGAACGCTGGATACTCTAATGTAAGGGGGAAGCCCTGGATACTTTGATTTAAAGGGGGACTCTGGCCATCCTGATGAATAAGGGAATGCTGGGGACTCTGATGTAAGGGGGAGGTACTCTTTGATGTAGGAGAGGACTGTTATGTGAACATGACACTCTGGCACTCATCCTGACTGCTTCAATCCATATTTTGTTCTGTTTGTTATGTACTCTTTACCCCTGCACTCTATACATTATGATGTACATAGTCTGGACTAATGTGTTCATTCTCCAAACTGTTACTGGCTTTAATTCAATTATTTTTTTAAGGTAGGCTCAGTCAGACAAAATTATTTTTGCATAAAAACATATTTAATAAAAAAGTTTCATAAAAAAAGAAAAAGATCCTTTGCCCTGAGATTTATTTGGGTCTGTGAGGCTGTCGCTTGTGGCACATTAATTAGGAGTATTTTGTGGGTGACATGGGGTTTTGTAGCTCAGTGGTAGTGCCAAAACTGAGTTTACTCCATGCCAAAACTAGTTTTCAGGGCTTTCCTGCCCACTTTTATTTAAAAGCCAACATTAATGCAGTAGTGGTAGCCGTTCCATTAGGGGTGCAGGGGAGCTGCCCCCCCCCCGATCCATACATCTAGCCCCCTGATCTACATGCAGGGTAGCAGATGCATGGATTCCAATGGCGGGGTGTGTTTTTTGAAGCACTTGATTAAAGCCAGAGGCTCTCTGGTGACCATTTGTCTCCCGCATAGGGGTGGGGGGTGATCACCGTCTCCCGCGGGGGGGGATGGATGGGACTGTTCGCCGCCACCTGTGTCTCCCTTGGGGGGTGGTGGGGGAGTGGTGATGGGTGTGATTGCCACTGCCTGTGTCTTCCAGGGGGGGCGGTGTTGGCTGGTGGATGACCCGTTGTCCATCTCCTGTGCGTGGGGGGGAGTGTTGGTTGTGCCGCCTGTCACAGAACCCCGTCGCACTTCAGCTTGAGTGCTTCCATCAGAATACTGCTTCCTTCAGTCTGAACATCAGAGATCAGATGTTATAGCTGCCCATACAAACTGGGCTCCGTGACATTGGTGGCAAGCAGTGGGATGCTTTCTGCAGTCTAGGACATCCAAATCTCCACCTGGATCCAAGGTCCGGATAGCAGGAGAGGAGAGGTACAGATACCAGCCACCATGGAAGAAGAATTCAGAAGGAGATTGCGAGAGATGCAGATACAGCACAGAGGACCAGTTCCAGAGCAGGTCCTGCTGGGATGGTATGATTCCGCTGCGAACTCTGGATGAAAACGCTAGCCCGTGAGCAGTGCCACCAGGGAAAAATTCTCTCCTCCTTCCAGGAAAGGTACTGGTCACAGTACAAAGTGTGACGGGTGTTTTTGGGGAGACAACCGCACAAGGAATAGAAAGCTGAGTTAAGCAGGCTAGTCCAGGCAAAGATGCGGTTGAACAAGAGCTACAGAGCCCTTCACTGGTATGTAGCTTAAGTGTGCCCAGGGACAGTGGATGACAGCCCAACAGAAGGCTTTGGCTACGGCGGCCTGGGGGTGTTATTAGTGAGGCTGTCTGAGGACTCTGACTTTAGAAGCGATATGGAGTGGCATTTGGAGGAAATCTTGCAATACAGAGAATGGATTCTGAATGTCTTGGGAGTTCTCTGGGCACCGGAAGATTTAGAGTTTCTGACCAATCAGGAATCGGAGCTGGAGATCGCCTACAGACGGCTGCTAGATTCTGCTCAGCAGCACGTCTGGGCTCCCTTTGCCTGGGACATATGGAAATACCAGCTGACAACTTTGAAATCCCAGCTGAAGAGTCGACAATGTGGCAGAGTAACAATGTGCTTTATCCATCTCCGCCTACATCTATGGATACGGAGGTCTTATGGCGGATGCAGCAAGCATTGACTGACCTTGACAAACCTGTTTCTGCAGAGGATGAGCTTGCATGGAGAAATGCGTCTGTCCAACAGCGGTTCAAGGGCTCAGAAGAAGGGGAAGCAGACATGGATCACAGAAAGCATGGATTTTATTGACTTTTTATCAGAGGATGTTTTGGATGATAAGTCATAAAATGTTGGCACTGGGCCCAAGTGAAGCCAATCCGTGCCCTGGACTTTCTGTAGTTCCAGAAACTAGTGATTTAATTGACTTTTCTGCTAAGGAAGAACAACCGAGTGAGCCTCCAGCAGAAGAGCTAGCATCAGAGCAGAACATCACTGAACTCTGCCCAACACCAACAGCCTCCCTGAGAGAAGAGTCAGCTGGCCTTTCTCCCACACCACTGACAGGGACATGGGGTTTCCTGCCAGCAGCATCTGTGGATTTACAAGAAACTTCTCCAGATGAAGCGCTGGCCACCGAACAGAGGGTCCAAGACCTCTGCCCCACATCTGTGGCAGTTCCGGAGGCCCAGGGTGAGAAGGTGGAGGTCACTCCCCAGTAGCAGATCAGAATCCAGGGGGAGAAGGTAGAGGAAGTGTTCATTGTCCTTCCCCAACAGTTGGCCAGGGTGGAGGAAGCGGTCTTTCCTCCCCAGCAAATATCCATGCACCTAGGAGACAGTACCAGAGATCTGTCATCCCTGCAGCCAGATAAGGGGAAAGGGGGATGGAGCAGCTGGCTCTCTATCTCAGCAGCAGACGACACCCCAGAATGATGCCATCAACCCAGCAGAAGAGCTGGCAACAGAGCAGAGTGCTTCCAACTTCTGCCCAGCACCAGCAACCACTGCAGAGTTTCAGGGAGCCGGGGCAGTCAGCCCCTGTCCCCAGCGACAAGTTGATGGAGTGAAGCTTCTACCCCCAGCTGAATTGCTGGCAACAGGGCAGAGTGCGCAAGAAAACAGAGGGTAAGTTGGCAGGGGCAACCCCAAAGAGGGCTGGCCTCTGCCTAGCACCTACAGTTTCACCTCAGCTTTAGGGAACTGGGGCAGTTGGCCCCTTTACCCAGCAACAGGTCGAGCCATGGTGTGGTAAAGACCACCCAGCTGAAGTGCTGGCACCCGTATAGTGAGTCACAGACCTCTGCCCCACACCTACTGATGACAACTATTCCTTGCAGCCAAGAATGGAGATCATGCGGACGGACTATGTAAGTTCACTCTGCACGTCTAACGCATGTTCAGACCAGATGGAGGTCTGGGACCTTGTTTGTCGACTTTTGATGGGGAATGTGATAAACTCACCAGGGATGGAGGCTTTTGGAGGGGACTGAATGCTAACCTCTTACCCAATGACTATGGGCCCTGACTTTTTTAAGGGAACAGTACTTTTTGTGAGGTGTATGCCTGGGACCCTTGAAGTAATGTTACTTTGGATTAAAGTCCATGTCTCCCCAAGACACACAGATTCTGGGACTCTAGGCCTCAGGTCCCTATATAGGGCCTAACTGCCTCACTGCCAATAGTGACTGTTTCACACTGGGATTCAAAGCAGACTTTGATGTCTGCTCAAGCCACCTGTTTGGGATTGTACTTCAAATGGGACATTGTATAAGCTTTGCCTCATAGCCTGTGGAAGACTGTTGCCATGCCGTCTTGAATTCCTGATTCATCAAAGCATTGCTTAGATGTGGACTCCATGGTTACTCGTTAATTAACTATTGGGGAATGTGTTTATACTAGTAACAATGTGTATTGTAGTTTGTGATCTATGAGACAACCTAGCCTTGAAGGTCAGAACTCTGAGTCACCTAGGCTGGTTAAATGAGTAGATAATTAGCTCATGTTAATTTATGTTTCAGGTTACAGTTGAATTGTTAAAGTATGGTGATCAGGAGGTGGCAAT
>BLSH010548102.1:0-10561 GCA_018402905.1 Glandirana rugosa
CCTGGGAAGGACAGATTATTATTCTACAATCATCTCCTACTGCTATAGGGAGAGGTTCCTGCTGGTGCTGTGAGGGACAGATTATTGTTCTAAAATCATTAAATACTGCTGTAGGGAGAGGATCCTGCTGCTCCAGTGAGGGACAGATTATTGTTCTAAAATCATCTCCTACTGCTATAGGGATAGGTTCCTGCTGATGCTGTAAGGGACAGATTATTGTTCTAAAATCAACTCCTACTGCTATAGGGAGAGGTTCCTGCTGCTCCTTTGAGGGACAGATTATTGTTCTAAAATCATCACATACTGCTAGAGGGAGAGGTTCCTGCTGGTGCTTTGAGGGGCAGATTATTGTTCTAAAATCATTTCCTACTGCTCCTGTGAGGGACAGATTATTGTTCAAAAATCATCTCCTACTGCTATAGGGAGAGGTTCCTGCTGGTGCTGTGAGGGACAAATTATTGTTCTAAAATCATCTCCTACTGCTATAGGGAGAGGTTCCGGCTTGTGCTGTGAGGGACAGATTATGGTTCTAAAATCATCTCCTATGCTATAGTCAGAGGTTCCTGCTTGTGATGGGAGGGACAGATTATTACTCTAAAATCATCTCGTACTGCAATAGGGAGAGGTTCCTGCTGCTCCTATGAGGGACAGATGTTTGTTCTAAAATCATCACATACTGCTATAGGGAGAGGTTCCTGTTGGTGCTGTGAGGGACAGATTATTGTTCTAAAATCAGCTCCTACTGCTATAGGGAGAGGTTCCTGCTGCTCATTTGAGGGACAGATTATTGTTCTAAAATCAACATACTGCTAGAGGGAGAGGTTCCTGCTGGTGCTTTGAGGGGCAGATTATTGTTCTAAAATAATCTCCTACTGCTATAGGGAGAGGTTCCTGCTACTCCTGGGAAGGACAGATTATTATTCAAAAATCATCTCCTACTGCTATAGGGAGAGGTTCCTGCTGGTGCTGTGAGGGACAGATTATTGTTCTAAAATCATTAAATACTGCTGGAGGGAGAGGATCCTGCTGCTCCAGTGAGGGACAGATTATTGTTCTAAAATCATCTCCTACTGCTATAGGGAGAGTTTCCGGCTTGTGCTATGAGGGACAGATTATGGTTCTAAAATCATCTCCTATGCTATAGGGAGAGGTTCCTGCTTGTGCTGGGAGGGACAGATAACTGCTCTAAAATCATCTCGTACTGAAATAGGGAGAGGTTCCTGATGCTCCTATGAGGAACAGATTTTTGTTCTAAAATCATCACATACTGCTAGAGGGAGAGGTTCCTGATAGTGCTGTGAGGGACAGATTATTGTTCTAAAATCATCTCCTTCTGCTATAGGGAGAGGTTCCTGCTGCTCCTGTGAGGGACAGATTACTGTTCTAAAATCATCTCCTACTGCTGTAGGGAAAGGTTCCTGCAGCTCACGTGAGGGACAGATTATTGTTTTAAAATCTTCTCCTACTGCTATAGGGAGAGGTTCCTGCTGCTCCTTTGAGGGACAGATTATTGTTCTAAAATCAACACATACTGCTAGAGGGAGAGGTTCCTGCTGGTGCTTTGAGGGGCAGATTATTGTTCTAAAATAATCTCCTACTACTATAGGGAGAGGTTCCTGCTACTCCTGGGAAGGACAGATTATTGTTCTACAATCATCTCCTACTGCTATAGGGAGAGGTTCCTGCTGGTGCTGTGAGGGACAGATTATTGTTCTAAAATCATTAAATACTGCTGGAGGGAGAGGATCCTGCTGCTCCAGTGTGGGACAGATTATTGTTCTAAAATCATCTCCTACTGCTATAGGGAGAGGTTCCTGCTGATGCTGTAACGGACAGATTATTGTTCTAAAATCAACTCCTACTGCTATATGGAGAGGTTCCTGCTGCTCCTTTGAGGGACAGATTATTGTTCTAAAATCATCACATACTGCTAGAGGGAGAGGATATTGCTGGTGCTGTGAGGGACAAATTATTGTTCTAAAATCATCTCCCTCTGCTATAGGGAGAGGTTCCTGCTGCTCCTGTGAGGGTCTGATTATTGTTCTAAAATCATCTCCTACTGCTATAGGGAGAGGTTCCTGCAGCTCGCCTGAGGGACAGATTATTGTTTTAAAATCTTCTCCTACTGCTATAGGGAGAGGTTCCTGTTGGTGCTGTGTGGGACAGATTATTGTTCTAAAATCATCTCCTACTGCTTTAGGGAGAGGTTCCTGCTGCTCCTTTGAGGCACAGATGATTGTTCTAAAATCATCACATACTGCTAGAGGGAGAGGTTCCTGCTGGTGCTTTGAAGGGCAGAATATTGTTCTAAAATAATCTCCTACTGCTATAGGGAGAGGTTCCTGCTACTCCTGGAAAGGACAGATTATTGTTCTACAATCATCTCCTACTGCTATAGGGAGAGGTTCCTGCTGGTGCTGTGAGGGACAGATTATTGTTCTAAAATCATCAAATATTGGTGGAGGGAGAGGATCCTGCTGCTCCAGTGAGGGACAGATTATTGTTCTAAAATCATCTCCTACTGCTATAGGGAGAGGTTCCTGCTGATGCTGTAAGGGACAGATTATTGTTCTAAAATCAACTCCTACTGCTATAGGGAGAGGTTCCTGCTGCTCCTTTGAGGGACAGGTTATTGTTCTAAAATCATCACATACTGCTAGAGGGAGAGGATATTGCTGGTGCTGTGAGGGACAAATTATTGTTCTAAAATCATCTCCTACTACTAGAGGGAGAGGTTCCAGCTTCTCCTGTGAGGGACAGATTATTGTTCTAAAATAATCTCATATGCCATAGGGAGAGGTTCCTGCTTGTGCTGGGAGGGACAGATTATTGTTCTAAAATCATCTCGTACTGCAATAGGGAGAGGTTCCTGCTGCTCCTATGAGGGACAGATTTTTGTTTTAAAATCATCACATACTGCTAGAGGGAGAGGTTCCTGCTGGTGCTTTGAGGGGCAGATTATTGTTCTAAAATAATCTCCTACTGCTATAGGGAGAGGTTCCTGCTACTCCTGGGAAGGACAGATTGTTGTTCTACAATCATCTCCTACTGCTATAGGGAGAGGTTCCTGCTGGTGCTGTGAGGGACAGATTATTGTTCTAAAATCAACTCGTACTGCTATAGGGAGAGGTTCCTGCTGCTCCTGTGAGGGACAGATTATTGTTCTAAAATCATCTCCTATTGCTATAGGGAGAGGTTCTTCCTGGTGCTGTAAGGGACAGATTATTGTACTAAAATCATCTACTGCTATAGGGAGAGGTTCCTGCGGCACCTGTGAGCGACAGATTATTTTTTGAAAATCATCTCATCATAGTGCTACATGTAGAGGTTCCTGCTGCTCCTGTGATTGACAGATTATTGTTCTAAAATCATATCATACTGCTAGAGGGAGTGTTTCCTGTTGCTCCTGTGAAGGACAGATTATTATTCTAAAATCATCTCATCATAGTGCTACAGGGAGACGTTCTTGCTGCTCCTGTGAGTGATAGATTTTCTTTCTAAAATAATATCATACTGGTGTAGGGAGAGTTTCCTGCTGCTGGTGTGAGCGGTACATTTCTTGCACAAAAATAATAAGTGTGTCGATGTTGCTGTTTTCCAAAAAAAAAAAAAAAAGAATTTATTATTTTTTTTTGTATTAATAAATAGTGCTACATAGTACTTTTGTGGTCAGAATGAGGAGAGCGTCAAATAAGGGACGTGCTCGTGGTCATGGTGCTGCTGGTGTTGGTGAAGTTCTTGTTGCAAGGAGAATACGTGGTCGATTTGTGCCAGCTACACACACAATCTTCAGATGTGAGCAGCCGACAGAACCTTCAATGTTATATGGTAGGCCCAAATGCCGCTCAACGAATGGTGAGGCCAGAACAAATACAGGCAATAGTAGATTGGGTGGCTGAGAATGCCTCCAGTTCCTTCACATTGTCTCCCGATGAAAGCTCAGAGTTGGCACCTGAACCCCATGGCCATGTCTCTTTCACCTCAGCCCCATGTAAATCAGCCAAGCAGTCTGAGCCCCAAGTCATGCAACAGTCTCTTATGCTTTTTGATGACTCTCCTGGTGTGGCTTTCCGTGGGCCATCCACATAGCCCTGCCCCAGAAGTGGAAGACATTGAGTGCACTGATGTCCAACCACTTCTGTTGCAGGATGAGGACATGGAAACACTAGCGCAGCACGTCTCTGATGACGAAACACAACTGCTGCAACTTTCCACAGTGTGCAGACTGACAACTAGGGCAGTGGTGAAGGGTGGGTGGAAGATGATGTGGAGGAGGATGATGAGGTCCTAGACCCCACATGGAATGAAGGTCATGCAAGTGACATGTACAGTTTGGAGGAAGAGGTGGTGGTCGCACAGAGGCACCAGCACAGCAAAAGAGGAAGCAGGTTTCAAAAGCGGTGCGAGCATCCCCTAGACAGTATGCCTGCTACTACCCACAGCACCCAGAGACCTAGCACATCAAAGGCAGCTCAAAGGCGTTCCCCGGCGTGGCAGTTCTTCAGACAATGTGCTGACGACAAGACACGAGTGGTTTGCACGCTGTGCAATGAGAGCCAGAAGCGAGGCATAAATGTTCTAAACCTGAGCACAACCTGCATGACCAGGCATCTAAATTCAAAGCACGAGCTGCAGTGGAATAAGTACCTCAAAATCCAAGAAAGGTCTCCTCCCGCTTCCTCTTCTGCTGCTGCCTCGGCCTCTTCCTCCACCTCTACAGTGCCAGTTTCACCTGCCACCCAGCAAACTGACGATGTGACAGCAATGCCACCATGGCCGCTACCGTCTCCAAGCACTTCCACACAGTCCCATGGAAGCTTACAGCTCTCCATCTCCCAAACACTGGAGAGAAAGAGGAAGTACCCCCTTATCCACCCGCGATCCCTGGCACTAAATGCCAGCATTTCAAAATTCCTGGTCTTTCAAATGCTGTGATTCCGTCTGGTGGACACGGATAGTTTTAAAAACCTGATGGCGGTGTCTGTCCCACAGTACATGGTTCCCAGCCGCCACTATTTTTCCAGGCGAGCCATCCCTTCCCTGCACAAACAAGTCGGGGAAAAGATCAAGTGTGCACTGCGCAACGCTATCTGTGGCAAGGTCCACATAACCACTGATACGTGAACCAGTAAGCACGGGCAGGGACGCTATATCTCACTAACTGCACACTGGGCAAATGTAGTGGCGGGTGGGCCTGAGATGGCTAGCCATTTGGCGTATGTCCTTCTGCCACCGAGGATTGCAGGGCATTTCTCTTTGCCTCCTGTTGCCTCCTCCTCCTAATGCCCTTCCTCCTCCTCCTCTTCCACCTCCTCATCCGCTCAACGTAACACCTTCACCACCAATTTCAGCACATCCAGGGGGAAACGACAGCAGGCTGTTTTAAAACTGATAAGTTTGGGGGATAAACCCCACACTGCGCAGCAGCTGTGGACAGGCATTGAACAACAGACTGATGAGTGGTTGTTGCCACTGAGCCTCAAGCCCCGCCTGGTGATGTGCGATAATGGGTGAAATCTCATAGCAGCTCTGGGCCTAGCCGGTTTGACACACATCCCTTGCCTGGCGCATGTGCTGAATTTGGTGGTGCAGGAATTTCTAAAAAACTACCCGGATATGTCAGAGCTGCTGCAGAAAGTGCGGGCTGTCTGTGCACGCTTTCGGCATGCTTACCCTGCTGCTGCTTGCCTGTCTGCGCTGCAGCAGAACTCATCGCCTCCTATGCGACGTGCCCACAAGGTGGAACTCCACATCGCACATGCTGGAGAGACTGTGCAAGCAGCAGCAGGCAATAGTGGAGTTTCAGCTGCAGCACACACAGGTCAGTCGCTCTGCGGAACAGCACCACTTCACCACCGAGTGGGCCTCCATGCGAGACCTGTGTACCATATTGCGGTGTTTCGAGTACTCCACCAACATGGCCAGTGCCGATGGCACTGTTCTCAGCGTTACTATTCCACTTCTATGTCTCCCTGAAAAAACACTTTGGGCGATGATGGAACAGGATGTGGCACAGGAGGAAAAGGAGGAGGAAGAGGGGTCATTTCCACGGTTATCAGGCCAGTCATTCACAAGTGGCTTGGAGGGTGGGTTCCTGCACCAGCATAGGCCAGGTAAAAAATTTTCAAGCCAGGGCACAGTTCTGGAGGATGAGGAGGACGAGGATGAGGAGGAGGAGGAACCGTGTTCACAGCAGGGTGGCACCCAACGCAGCTCGTGGGCATCACTGGAGCGTGGCTGGGGGATACGGAGGACACAGGTGATACACCTCCCACAGAGGACAGCTTGTCTTTGCCTCTGGGGAGCCAATTTTCAATGAATGGCACCATAGCTTGTAGACTATAACTTTCACACAGACCAAATAATATACACTGATTTGGGTTAATTTTGCGAAAGAGAGAAAGAGAGATAATTTTTTTTCATTTGTAGCGCAAAAAAAAAAAAGCCCAGTGGTGATTAAATGCCACCAAAAGAAAGCTCAATTTGTGTAAAAAAAATAAATAATAAAAATGTCATTTGGGTATAGTGTTGCACGACATAGTATTTCTCATTCAAAGCACGACAGCACTTAAACTTGGCCTGGGCAGGAAGGGGGTGAAAGTGCCCTGTATTTAAGGTTAGTAAAATATCAAAAATATCCTGCCTTATGCCACCTCCACCATCTGCCAGCTCATAAATAAATAAGGGTTGGAGCCACTCGAGAGGAGCCTTTGTCGGACTTCGAGGGGTTTTTTTTCGGTTGGAGATGGCAGTGGGCAAAATGATTGACAATGGATCTACACCAGGAGACTTTTTTTTTTTTTTTAAATAAAGGAATTGTCAACACTGCCTACTGTCATTTTTTACACTACACTTTTTTTGGTGATTGAGTAGGGGTACTGTGTACCCCATACTCGTTCACATGGGTGGTGGGATCTGGGGGCACCCTTGTTAAAGGGGGCTTAAAAATTCCAATAAACCCTGTCTGCAGACCCCCACAACCACTGGGCAAGGTTGTGGGGAAGAGGCCTTTGTCCCCATCAACATGGGGGCAGAGCACCCCTGCCCCAAAGCACCCCCTCATGTGGAGGGCATGTGGCCTCATATGTTTTAGGACAGCAGGAAGGCACTCGCACATCCTCCTCTTTCCTGACCTGCTAAGCTGCCTGCTCGGATAAGGGTCTGGTATAGATTTTGGGGGGCCCATGCCATTTGATTTTAAGATTTTGGCATGGGGTTTCCCTTAAAATCCATAGACGGTACTGGTCTGCCGTCATTGGAGACGGATGCAGCTTTACAGAGCTCCGGGAACCTGCCACACTATCCAGCGGTATCCTGGCTTTTCAGGATCAGGTGAGCAACCAACCCCCCCTGGACTTCTTCCCCACGTCCCCGGCTACATCCCGGACTCTGAATTTGGGCAGATCAACACCCCCGGCCGTTACCATCTTTGAAGCCTGTACATTATCCGAAGGCATCCTGGCTTCTCAGGGACTGGTGAGCACCCACTTCCACCTAGGCTGCTCCACCACATCCCCAGTTCTATCCCGGACCTAAAATTGGGCAGATCAATGCCCGCTCGTGGAGCAGATCAGGCCGTTGTAGGGCCAGTCATCCCACAGCTGTCACCATATTTACGGCCTACAACCACGATCATCCACTGGAAACCAGGCACCCTTCATCTGACCTTCGACCGGCCACCCAACATAGTCCCAGGGCCATAGCACCCAGCATACCTTTCCAGGTGGATCTTACAGTGCGCCAACCTCCCTGGCCGACAGCTCAGGTCGCGGCCTACTGAGGCCTGATACAGAACTCCATCTTGCTGGTCCCAGCCTCCTATCTCGGCCCAACCCGGTCCTGCACTAGACACAGGGGGCTGCCAAAGACACTGGACTCCCCTGGGGGTGTGGGGAGGTTGTGAAGGCCAATTCTGTTTGCTGACCCTAACTTCCAAGTCTAAACACTCCGGGGCATAGGAGCGGCAGCCATATTGGTACACCCAGATCACAGCTGCAGGTGCTTCCTCTGCCAAGAGTGTATTCTTCATCTGCCTTGCTATAATATAATACAGCTTTGCTATTATACTTCACTACTGACCCTCCTGAGACTTTTATATATGATACCCTGAATAGAACAGAAGAGAGAGGGGTGCATGTGCAGCTTCTGATCAAGATGGGCACGTGATCCCGTCCCTCCATTCCCCGCCGCCTTCCTACCGCTCCCACGCAGCAATCATCAGCTCCATCAGCCACGGGAGCCCTCCTCTCTAACTGCCAACAAGCCTGGGCAACCCATGGTGAAGATTGGGCCCAAGAAAGCAGCTCCCTCACCCGCTACAGCCTTAGGCCCGAATCCCTGGCCTCAATTATGCAGGACTGCCCGCCGGATCCTGCGGATCGTCTCAGGGCAGACAGGGGGATTCCCCAACAGCTCCCTCCTACCCTAGGGACTGATCTATCAGCCCCTATCACTGTAGAGGTTCTGGACTTAAAGCTGCAAGCCCTTTTGAAAAACCTAACATGTAATATTACACCTTTGGTAGGAAAGCTTGCCCAGGAACTAAGAACCTGGAGGAATGCAGAGACACGCTTGAAAAAAAGTTTGATGATATCATACAGTATGTACATGTCCTGGAGGAGGATAATGCAGCCCTAAAGCACTCTGTCTCTATGCTCCAATCCCAACAGGAAGATTTAGAGAACAGGGAGTGCCGTCAAAACTTGCGGAGCAGGGGGGTCCCTGAAAATGTTGGGGGCCATGAGATTCACCCTAACCTACTGAGCATTTTCAGCACCCTTTTCAACACCCTGGCTCCCACCATCCCTTCTTTCTATTTGAAACTTAGGAAGACTTTGTTCTGGCACCCCTCTGATATTTATCTTGAGGTGCCACTTATCTCTAGACAACGGCTATACGTTACTGGACATTACACCCAGACCTCTTGTGATTCAACATCATATCTCTCTTGTCTTATTTTCTTGCTGAACTGAGGCAGGACTGAGTGATTGACATCTATATGCCCCCTCAATTGATACCTTGTATACAGTGCCTTGCGAAAGTATTCGGCCCCCTTGAACTTTGCGACCTTTTGCCACATTTCAGGATTCAAACATAAAGATATAAAACTAATTTTTGTGAAGAATCAACAACAAGTGGGACACAATCATGAAGTGGAACGAAATTTATTGGATATTTCAAACTTTTTTAACAAATATAACCATGAAAAATTGGGCGTGCAAAATTATTCAGCCCCCTTAAGTTAATACTTTGTAGTGCCACCTTTTGCTGCGATTACAGCTGTAAGTCGCTTGGGGTATGTGTCTATCAGTTTTGCACATCGAGAGACTGAAATTTTTGCCCATTCCTCCTTGCAAAACAACTCGAGCTCAGTGAGGTTGGATGGAGAGCGTTTGTGAACAGCAGTTTTCAGTTCTTTCCTCAGATTCTCGATTGGATTCAGGTCTGGACTTTGACTTGGCCATTCTAACACCTGGATATGTTTATTTGTGAACCATTCCATTGTAGATTTTGCTTTATGTTTTGGATCATTGTCTTGTTGGAAGACAAATCTCCGTCCCAGTCTCAGGTCTTTTGCAGACTCCATCAGGTTTCCTTCCAGAATGGTCCTGTATTTGGCTCCATCCATCTTTCCATCAATTTTAAACATCTTCCCTGTCCCTGCTGAAGAAAAGCAGGCCCAAACCATGATGCTGCCACCACCATGTTTGAAAGTGGGGATGGTGTGTTCAGGGTGATGAGCTGTGTTGCTTTTACGCCAAACATAACGTTTTTCATTGTTGCCAAAAAGTTAGATTTTGGTTTCATCTGACCAGAGCATCTTCTTCCACATGTTTGGTGTGTCTCCCAGGTGGCTTGTGGCAAACTTTAAACAACACTTTTTATGGATATCTTTAAGAAATGGCTTTCTTCTTGCCACTCTTCCATAAAGGCCAGATTTGTGCAGTATACGACTGATTGTTGTCCTATGGACAGAGTCTCCCACCTCAGCTGTAGATCTCTGCAGTTCATCCAGAGTGATCATGGGCCTCTTGGCTGCATCTCTGATCAGTCTTCTCCTTGTATGAGTTGAAAGTTTGGATTTGCGTGGTAGATTTGCAGTGGTCTGATACTCCTTCCATTTCAATATTATCGCTTGCACAGTGCTCCTTGGGATGTTTAAAGCTTGGGAAATCTTTTTGTATCCAAATCCGGCTTTAAACTTCTCCACAACAGTATCTCGGACCTGCCTAGTGTGTTCCTTGTTCTTCATGATGCTCTCTGTGCTTTAAACGGACCTCTGAGACTATCATAGTGCAGGTGCATTTATACGGAGACTTGATTACACACAGGTGGATTCTATTTATCATCATTAGTCATTGAGGTCAACATTGGATCATTCAGAGATCCTATAAAAAACAGAAAATCCGCGCTCACTAATAAATATTAAAAATAGTAAAAGCCAACAAATTATCCAGTTATGAATGGCAGCATGCACAAAACAACAGATCTATATTGTCCAACAAATGCTTCAGAAACTCATATGCAGCGCCAATAATAAAAGCAACAACTGATAAAAAGT
>BLSH010548102.1:10571-32616 GCA_018402905.1 Glandirana rugosa
TAGTTGTCAGGTAAACTTCATATGTTTTTTGGACGCAAATAGGATGATCCTAGACCATTCGGACGTAGGTAACAGAAAATGGTGGGAACTTCAGAAAACTACTGAGGACAGTGTTTAACTCGGCGGAGAGATAGTCACTTTCTGAAAAATAGTCAACAACGAAAATAATAACCGCGACGTATACTCAAAGACTTCGTAAACAACCTGTTATATCTAGACAACAAAACACGTACGACGGTAAGTATTGACCTATTAAACAACCGAAAATGATAAAAATTATAAATAATCACTCGCGCCTAAAAGACAAAAAATATCCTAGAGACTTACTAGGTTACAACTGGAGTTACTGATTACTACTATTTATCTTAGGTCTGAGACTATCATAGTGCAGGTGCATTTATACGGAGACTTGATTACACACAGGTGGATTCTATTTATCATCATTAGTCATTGAGGTCAACATTGGATCATTCAGAGATCCTATAAAAAACAGAAAATCCGCGCTCACTAATAAATATTAAAAATAGTAAAAGCCAACAAATTATCCAGTTATGAATGGCAGCATGCACAAAACAACAGATCTATATTGTCCAACAAATGCTTCAGAAACTCATATGCAGCGCCAATAATAAAAGCAACAACTGATAAAAAGTCTTTCACTGATAGAGAGGCGGCTCAATTTGTGACAGGAGTCATCAAAAGACTTCAAGGGTGGTAAAAGACAATGGATGCAGGCTTACCAGATCCTAGTAGGATAAACGCAGGTTTTTTGTATACTTCAAATGGACTGTTGATCATCTGATCATCTGGCGGTAAAAGGAACCTATCCTGGGGATGCCTCCGATGGCTCCGGGGTGATGGTTCTCCGTCCCAGTGGTCCGATCCTCCTGAAGGGGGTACTTTTAAACCAGGGCAGGCACTGATAGGAAGAAGTGCAATTCCAACTCTCGTTCCCACGTCCAGAAATGATCCGGTGCTCAGACAAGTAAATTTTGGATAAAGAGAAAAATCCACAATCGTGTGATACCGATTTAACTGATTTATTGTAGAAACGAATGGATTAAAAATACTCACATATTGTAATCAGAAAAAGAGCTCATAAAAAATGGCAGGAGATGGGGGAAACTGACGCGTTTCGGCTCAACTGGCCATCATCTGGGGTATTCCCCCTCCTGCTTAGCATGCCATTTATAATGTTTGTTCAGAATAACAATTAGCCCCCTGTAGGGGGCCTTAAAAACGGAAGTCGCATCTTGGGCATCAAGATGGCGCCGATGGCGTGCGTTCCACGCCTCAATATGAAAAAAATGTGGAATTATATAAACTTTCCAAAAATATTTTTCAGTAAGACCATCAGAAAACTAGACCAAACACCTATGTCAGTTAAAAGAATTGGTATTGAGTTACATGTGCTCAGAAGTGAACAGTGTGTATCAAATGTCCAGGAAAGAGTAAAAGGTAACCCGGAAGTGATGTAAATGGGCAGCGAGGAATGTCCTCAGACCGGAAATGACGCGATGATACACTTCCCTTCCTCTAAAGAACTGTCAACAAAGAGTGTATATGGGTCACACAGAAAACAGTTTGCGATCCCATATCTTTGGGTGTAAAGCTATAAAGTGCGGAGTGAATGATTATAGATATTGATTGCTATAGTGCAAGGGATAGTGCCAAATAATGAAAGTTGGGCCATATCTGAGTGGCAAATTAAAAAAAAGGAGAGCCAAATGATCATCAGATATAACTGGAGTTCGCGAGAACTCATATCATTATTATTGGAAAAAATTAATTATTAAATACATTAGAAAACTGGAAAAAAGATTACAAATGTAAAAATGAAAAAAATTAGGTGTTCATAAAATAGAGGATAATACCAATGTACTCAACAAAGGCTTAAAGTTTGCCTTACCCAAAAAACTGAACAAATTCGAGACATTCATTGATGTTCAGAAATTTATCCGAAAAATTAACATTCAACGATACCTTATTTTAAATCCTATCAGATCCACCCTAAGTAATACATCCTCAGTACATTCAGGCCTCAGTAATCCCTCCACATTTAATCCGTCGGGACCGGTAGCCCCTTCTATAAATGTTTTTAAAGATTTGGTCTTACGGGATCTGGAGGATAGGCCTGTGCGCAGATGCTATATGCCCACTGTCCTTAAAGGGAGTTGAGAGCCTTTGTCATAACAAGGATCTCATTATCAGACCCGCGGACAAGGGTGGTGGCATTGTGGTCATGGACAAAATCGACTATAAAACTGAGATGACCAATATTCTAAGTGACACTGCCACCTACAAACCCTTATCGTCCAATCCCACCAATAAGTACAAGAATGAGCTAACCAAAATCATTAAATACGGTTTTGATAATGGTATTATAAATAAGAAGGAAAAACTATTTTGATTCCTATGTGCCCCCGTATCCCCACTATATATTTTTTACCTAAGGTCCACAAAAATCCTGTACGACCACCAGGACGTCCGATTATTAGTGGCATTGACTCGGTCACCTCTAGGATTGGCAAATACATAGACCACTATTTACAGCCACATGTTTCCAAAATGCCATCATACCTTAAGGATTCTAAAGATACTATCTGTAAATTGAAAAAGGTCCAACTACAGGAGGGGGACATCATAGCTACTGCTGACGTTTCCTCGTTGTACACATGTATTTCCCATGATCATGGGTTGGCTGCAGTTAGTCACTACCTAGCCCAAGACACAAGCATACCCAACCCGCAAAAAGAGTTCATACTTAGATTGGTTGTGTTTGCCACCACACATAACTATTTTTGGTATGACCAACAGTTTTTTTCACAATGTAAAGGTGTTGCTATGGGGGCTAAATTTGCCCCCAGCTTAGCCAACTTATTTATGGCTAAATGGGAGGAGGATGTCGTCCTTGCCCTTAATAAACCCGAATTGTTTTTTTGGGCCAGGTATATCGATGACATCCTCCTCCTATGGCGGGGTGACCAACAATCACTTGATACCTTTTTCGCCACTTTGAACAATAATGACAGAAATATTGTCTTATCTTTGGAAAGTAGTACTACTAATATCCATTTTTTGGACCTGAATATTGATATCAGCACAGGGAAATTTATCACAAGCACTTACTTTAAACCAACAGATAAGAACGGTTATATTTCGACAGATAGCTGTCATCATCAAACGTGGCTAAAATCCATACCCAAAAGCCAATTCCTACGTTTGAGACGTAATTGCTCTGACACTAAGACTTTCATTGAACAGGCCCAGGTCATCAAGGGTAGACTTTTGGAAAAAGGGTACCAAGAGGATGCGTTAAATACAGAAATATTAACGGTCTCTCAGATTGACCGGGACACACTTCTAATTGACAAACCTAAAACTCAAAATTTCGACGCAAAATGGTCCTTTTTTACTGGCTACTCAATACAACACAAACAAGTAAGGAAAATAATCAACAAACATTGAGGAGTTCTTCGCAATGACAGACTCATAGGCCCCCTTTTACCTAAGAAACCACAGGTTATATATCGAGGGGTCCCCTCCTTGAGGCATAGACTGGCCCCAAATGTGGTGGACCCCCCAGAGAAACTTACCTTTTTTTAGGACTTGAAAGGTTTTTTTAAATGTCAGAGATGCAGAGTCTGTAAACTCAATAAGATTAAGAATAGGAGGATCACAAGTTTTTCCTCTACAGTTACAGGGCGGACATATGATTTGAAATGTTTCAGTACTTGTGAAACGAAAAATGTTGTTTATCTTTTAACTTGCCCTTGCAACAAGCAATATATTGGCAGAACCACAAGGTCTTTTAACGTAAGAGTTAATGAGCACATAACTAATATTATTAAAGGGAAGACGAATCATAGTGTCCCTAAACATTATCTTAAATATCATGCTCGTAATCCTGAAGGAACCCTCTATCAAGTTATTGATAGATATGTCCCCCCTTGGAGAGGGGGGTGGACCAAGAGAGGAGTTTCCCAACTTGAAACATCTTGGATTTATCAGCGTAAAAGTTTTTATCCATATGGTATGAATGTGGAATGGGACATTAACGCCTTTATTAACAAAGCTTGAGTTTTTAATATAATGCATACAGAGTCTATTATCCCCACATTTTATGGACCTCTTGATATATTTCTTTTTATGTACTACTTTGTTTTTAACTATGCACTCTTTTTATTGAGAGCTTTTTTTGCATCCCATGCATATTACCTTTTTTCTACTCAATTATTTCTAAATTAATACATATAAATTATTACTCTTATATTTACTTATTTCACTATATTCTAAATTCATTTTATATTTTTAACCTGTGATACGTATTTTAGATTGTGTTCTAATCATGTATATTTTCGTTATTATGAGATCTTCTATGATAAACTAGTTATTAATATCCTTAGACACCATGTATATTTTTTTGATACATAAGGGGCTTATATTGTACAACGTAAGTCTCATTTTGGCCGTTTAATCTGGCTGGGTCTAATTTAATATATTTCGAAATCTAATCGATTTATTATCCTCTATTTTATGAACACCTAATTTTTTTCATTTTTACATTTGTAATCTTTTTTCCAGTTTTCTAATGTATTTAATAATTAATTTTTTCCGATAATAATGATATGAGTTCTCGCGAACTCCAGTTATATCTGATGATCATTTGGCTCTCCTTTTTTTTTATTTGCCACTCAGATATGGCCCAACTTTCATTATTTGGCACTATCCCTTGCACTATAGCACTCAATATCTATAATCATTCACTCCGCACTTTATAGCTTTACACCCAAAGATATGGGATCGCAAACTGTTTTCTGTGTGACCCATATACACTCTTTGTTGACAGTTCTTTAGAGGAAGGGAAGTGTATCATCGCGTCATTTCCGGTCTGAGGACATTCCTCGCTGCCCATTTACATCACTTCCGGGTTACCTTTTACTCTTTCCCGGACATTTGATACACACTGTTCACTTCTGAGCACGTTCTTATTTAACTCAATACCAATTTTTTTAACTGACATAGGTGTTTGGTCTAGTTTTCTGATGGTCTTACTGAAAAATAATTTTGGAAAGTTTATATAATTCCACATTTTTTTCATATTGAGGCGTGGAACGCACGCCATCGGCGCCATCTTGACGCCCAAGATGCGACTTCCGTTTTTACGGCCCCCTACAGGGGGCTAATTGTTATTCTGAACAAACATTATAAATGGCATGCTAGGCAGGAGGGGGAATACCCCAGATGATGGCCAGTTGAGCCGAAACGCGTCGGTTTCCCCCATCTCCTGCCATTTTTTATGAGCTCTTTTTCTGATTACAATATGTGAGTATTTTTAATCCATTCATTTCTACAATAAATCAGTTAAAACGGTATCACACGATTGTGGATTTTTCTCTTTATCCAAAATGTACTTGTCTGAGCACCGGATCATTTCTGGACGTGGGAACGAGAGTTGGAATTGCACTTCTTCCTATCAGTGCCTGCCCTGGTTTAAAAGTACCCCCTTCAGGAGGATCGGACCACTGGGACGGAGAACCATCACCCCGGAGCCATCGGAGGCATCCCCAGGATAGGTTCCTTTTACCGCCAGATGATCAGATGATCAACAGTCCATTTGAAGTATACAAAAACCCTGCGTTTATCCTACTAGGATCTGGTAAGCCTGCATCCATTGTCTTTTACCACCCTTGAAGTCTTTTGATGACTCCTGTCACAAATTGAGCCACCTCTCTATCAGTGAAGACTTTTTATCAGTTGTTGCATTCAGAGATCCTCACTGAACTTCTGGAGAGAGTTTGCTGCACTGAAAGTAAAGGGGCTGAATAATTTTTCACGCCCAATTTTTCAGTTTTTTATTTGTTAAAAAAGTTTGAAATATCCAATAAATTTCGTTCCACTTCATGATTGTGTCCCACTTGTTGTTGATTCTTCACAAAAAATTACAGTTTTATATCTTTATGTTTGAAGCCTGAAATGTGGCAAAAGGTCGCAAAGTTCAAGGGGGCCGAATACTTTCGCAAGGCACTGTATATGGTTAGTATGGACCTATTTAACTGTTTAAAGTTTGCTGACTATCAGTCATAACATTGTGAATATATTCTCATATCTGTTTTTTGTATTTTATATATAGAGGATTTTAATGTGACCACTTAACCCTGAAGAAGAACTGTTGAAACGCGTTGGTCCTTTCCGCAACCCAGTGGCGATGCAAGTGGTCTCCCCTGTAATTGTAATTTTAATTGTCCTGTATCATTGTTTTTCCATTGTCTCTCACCTGTTATGTATGTCCATGTCAGCTTTGGTTATCACACACCAATGTGTATTCATTTGATGGCAGAGCTACTGGTGTAGGCCTTGTCTTTTTAATTGCAATAATAAACTTTTTTCATTTATCTTGGTTTTGTTTTTTTGCTCTTTGAGGAGTTGGTTTCCGCTATGCCGTTCATTAGAAACCTGGGCCTCCCACCAGTTACAGGAGAAGACCTCACACATCTCCCTCTACACCAAGACCTCTGTCCGTTCCTGGGAGGATCTGGACCCCAACGCGGCAAAAATCGCATAAGGCTGTTTCCACTCCTCAACGTCCTCCTCCATCTAGGTACCCGACTTGAAAACCCTCTTCGATGTATATTGCCTGGCTCCATTATTTAGGCTGTGCCACAGTCAGTCTTCCTACTTAGGGACCCTTTCCCACCTCATGGGTTAATCCTCTAGTTATTATTATTATTATTATGTTTCCAGAACTTTTATTGTTGTTCATTCAAGACGACGGGGACTCCTCAAGTCAAGTTTGGAGGCCCACATGCTCCCCTTCTGGATCCATGGCCAAGGCCATGGACTCCCGAGTGGTTTTAACCCCTCAGGCACTCGAGTTTATTTTTTCTTGTTTATTCTCAGGTGCTTTTTTGGCCTTTTTTTTTTTTTTCTTTTTACCGAAACTGCTTAGATCCTAGTGGTCTAATGCCTTTTGTTTTTATAGAATTCCATTTAATGCCTCTCTCCTATAAGATACACCATGGACTATTATTTGCTGTTTATTTGTTAATGTCTTGTGCTAGATGTGCTTTGAATATATCTCAGTACTATGGCTTTACCAGTTCTTACATATACTGTAATGTAAAAGGTTTGAACTCCGTTCAGAAATGATGGCTTGCCCTGAAGGAATTCAAATCCTCAGCAGATGACATAATCTTGGTCCAGGAGACTCATTTCGGAGCAGGGTTTTTTTTTAAATTTGCTTCCAAACATTTTCCCATTTCTTTCACTCCCTCTGATCCCTCGGGAAAAGCAGGTGTTGCAATACTGGTTAAACGTTCATGTCCCCAGAGAATTGAAGCTCCCTATTCAGACCCCCTAGGCAGATTTATCTTCCTGGACTGTGATTATCTCTCCTGCTCCTTCACATTAATTAATATATATGCCCCCAACTTGGGTCAGATTCAATTTCTTACTGATGTATTTGGCAAATTTGGGAAATTTGCACAACCTTTTATGATTATTGGAGTAGACTTCAATATGACCATGTCCCCTAGAAGAGACAGACACACATTGTTTTTATCCACCCCTTCATCCAAGGTTGACCGACATTCAAATGCTTTCCGCAGACTTATACATTCTCATAACCTTTTAGATGTATGGAGAATAAAGCATCCCACACATAAACAATTCACTTTCTATTTCCCCCCTCATAAGATGTACTCTAACCTAGATCATCTCTTCATCACGACTCATCATCACTTGGTCAGATCACTCCTCTGTCCAACTAGACCTCACCCTATCCTCGTCCTATACAAGGACATGTCATTGGCGTTTTAACGACTCTCTGCTCCATATCCCTGTTATTAAAGACCAACTGACCCTAGACCTATCAGAGTTTTTTCAGCTGAATGAACATACTGTAACAGAAGCCTCCATGCTTTGGGAAGCACATAAAGTTTATTTAACAGCTTGAGATCCGCGCTATAGACGAAAGACGTCTACAACGCGGATTTCAATCTCCGGGTGGACGTCCATGGACGTCTGCTCCTTTGCACGCTCCCGGCACGCACTCACAGGCTGCGTGGGCGTACCCGCAGGTCGGGAGGACTCGATGTCCGCTCCTGACCCGCGATCGCCTGCAGAGCTGTAGAACGGGGAACCGACAATGTAAACACGCCGGTTCCCCATTCTGTGAGAGGGGGACAAGCAGATCTACTGATCCCTGTCACTGGGATCAGTTAGATCTGTTATGTCCCTGCCAACCCATCCCCCCCACAGTTAGAACACACCCAGGGAACACGGTTAACCCCTTCACTGCCCCCTGCAGGTTAACCTCTTCACTGCCAATGACATTTACACAGTAATCAGTGGACATTTAAATTTCTGATCGCTGTATAAATGTCATTGGTCCCAAAAAAGTGTCAAAAATGTCCGACATGTCTGCCCCAATATCAAAGTCCCGATAAAAATCGCAGATCACCGCCATTACTAGTAAAAAAAAATAAAATAATAAAAAACGCCATAAATCAATTCCCATAGTTTGTAGACGCGATAACTTTTGCGCAAACCAATCAATAAACGCTGATTGTGATTTTTTTTACCAAAAATATGTAGAAGAATATAAAATCGGCCAAACCCAATGAATAATTTTTTTTTTATATTTTATTTTTGGATATTTATTAGAGCAAAAAGTAAAAAATATTGTTCTTTTTTCAAAATCATCGCTCTTTGTTTATAGCGCAAAAAATAAAAACCGCAGAGGTGATCAAATACCACCAAAAGAAAGCTCTATTTGTGGGGAAAAAAGGACATCAATTTTGTTTGGGTACAACGTCGCACGACCGCGCAATTGTCATTCAAAATGCGACAGCGCTGAAACCTGAAAATTGGTCTGGACAGGAGGGGGGTTTAAGTACCCAGTAAGGAAGTGGTTAAGGGGCCAGTGCATTTCTGCAGGCTCCCATCTAAAAAAGGAAACCACTCTACAACGGTCCTCTATTCTTTCTCAGTTATGTAAGGCAGAAGGTCTATTGCTTAACTCTCCTACGGTGTCGAGGCTTCGCACAGTCTTTTCTTTACGTAACTGTTTAAAAACTCTTGATATGAATAGATTAACCAAATCTCTACTATGGGCTAAACAGAAATGTACAAACTATCTAATAAACCCCACAGAATGTTGGTACATAAACGTAAACCCCATCAATTTAATTCTTTCCCAGACTTTACTTTACAAGCCGATGGCACCCCTACCCATTGTCCACAAACAATGTCCAAGGTTTTTGAAGAATTCTACCAGAAGCTTTATAATTGTTTAAATGCAGACCCCAAGTATCTTTTTTCTCAAGACAAATTTTACACTTTCTTTGCCTCTCTGAACCTACCCAAGCTGTCTGTCCCAAATCTCCCTGGCTAACGCCAATATCACCCCAGAAGAATTAGACGAAGTAGTAAAAGCCCTCCCCTTACAAAAAAACCCTGGCCCTGACGGCTTATCATACTTCTATTATAAAACCTTCCTCCCCATTTTAAGCCCCTACCTGCTTGATTTGTTTGATTCCTTATTGCAAGGAACTGTTCCCCACCCTTCTTAGACGCTCACATCACAGTACTTCCGAAACCTGGTAAAACTCCAACTATACCGGATAACTATAGGCCCATTGCCCTAGTCAATTCGGATTATAAAATATTTATGAAAATCCTAGCAAATACACACTCATATAATCCCTAAACTTATACATAAAGACCAAGTAGGATTCGTATCCTCCAGACATCCTGGTAACAATACCAGATGCACCATTGACCTCATAGACTTATTAAATAAAACCCATCCCTTATTTTGAGCTTAGAAGCTCAGAAAGCCTTTGATAGGCTCAGCTGGCCCTACATGATAGCTACCCTTTTCCGATACGGATATACTGGCCCATTTGTTGCTGCTCTCCAAGCATTATATTCATGTTCTACTTCAAAAGTACAATTATGCTCATTTTTGTCACTATCCTTTTCCCTCAGTAATGGCACTAGGCAAGGATGTCCCCTATCTCCCTTACTCTTTATCCTATGCCTAGAGCCCTTGGCCGAAGCCATCAGGACACACCCATACATCTGTGGAGTCTCGTTGCGACAAAGGGAGTATAAGTTATCACTTTTTGCCGATGACGTACTTCTAACATTAACAAAACCCCACACATCTCTCCCCAATTTCCACTCCCTGTTAAACAAATTCGGATTCCTCTCCGGCTATAAAGTAAACCCAGATAAAACGGAAGCCCTTCCTATACATATTCCCACCTCATTATTAACCACACTGCAAAATAACTTTCCTTATCATTGGTGCTCTTCATCTCTCAAATTTCTGGGCATACATCTCATTACATCTTATGACGCCCTTTATCAAGCAAATTACCCCCAGCTCATCTCAGAAATTAACCAACTTCTGCATCAATGGGAGGAATACCCTCTGTCTCTTCTAGGGAGGATAAATGTTCTCAAGATGTCGATCATTCCTAAGCTGCTATACTTATTTGAAACCTTGCCAATAAATGTTCCAGCGACACAGCTTAAACACATCCAGAGGTCTTTTCTTAGGTTTATTTGGCACAACAGGACCCACAGGATCGCAAGCTCAGTAGTTTTCGCCCCTCGCTCTCGTGGGGGACTTGGTGCCCCAGATATTGCCAAATATTTTCTAGCTACACATCTTACAGCAACCATCTCCTGGGTGACGAGGTTTGCCTCCGGCAGATGTTCTGAGATTGAACTTAGTATAACTTGTCCAGTACACCTATGTTGTTTACTTTGGTCATACTTGCACCCATCTATCTCACAACTTTAGAGTCTATGTCTAGGTCCAATGATGTTTACTCTTTCTATTTGGAAGAAAAGTCTCAGAAGGTTTTACCTCTTCTCCTCATGCCCACCTCTCCTTACCATACTTTTCAACTCAGATATACCTGATAGCCTATCCTATAGCCGTATGTACCCATGCTCATGGGCCGACATTTTCCCGCTCCGAGACCTAGTGCACCCAGTGACAAGGAAACTAATTTCCTTTCAAGAACTCCATGACAAACATGAGATCCCACACAATCTTTTCTTTTCTAACCTCCAAATTAAACACATTTTGGTTCCAAATCTCCGACCTTATCTCTGGAAAAAGCTACGGCATTTGAGTTATTGTGTGCCCAAGGCCCATATCAACCTAGCCTTATCTAATCGATATATAAGATCCTACATGAATCTCCTCCACTCACAGAGGCTTCTCATGGTTATATGCAAAAATGGGCCAGCATCATTCAAATGCCCATATCTCTCCAACAATGGGGAAAAATCTGGGACTCAATTTCCAAATCCTCTAGATGTGTAGAACAGAGGGAGACGGCCTATAAAATTATTTTATTCTGGTACAGGACACCAGAAAATCTTCATAAATACAACCCTTCTCTCCCCCAGACATGCTGGAGATGTTCCAAAGCTACAGACGCACACTACCGCATTTTCTAGGACTGCCCAGTGATTCAACCTTTTTGGGTCTCAGTGCAATCTCTCTTACAAGATCTATTCAGTATAGATTTTCTTTTAGATCCAGTGAATTATTTATTAGTACTCCCAATTCAAGGGATCTCTAAATATGCTAGAAGGTTGATGACTTTCATTCTATTAGCCGCCAAAAGAGCGATACCTAAATATTGGCTGTCCCCTACACAGTCCCAACTCCTACAAACTATTGCTCAAATTCGTAGAATGGACCACCTGACAGCAACAATTCATGATACTCTACCTAACTTTTCGAAGATCTGGGACTTATGGGATAATTCTAGTTACAACCCAGAAGCCATTCCCCACATCTCTGAATAACTTCTACATTTTTAATGACATACCTTACTGATTTTATTTTTACCCTCACCCCTAAAACAGCTGATGAGCTAGAATCCATGGTGTATCCCCCCCCCCTCTCTCTCTCTTTACAACCCTTTCTTCGTTCTATGTTATATTATGTTTTCTTAGTATTTCCATATGGAGCATTACTTCACCTTATAGACCGGTTGGTCGAGCTACATTAGGGTATTGAGGACTTCCTTCATATATGCAAGCGGCTCTACAGGCTGAAACACCTGCTCTCACTCACTTGTTATTTCTTTATTTTGAAAATCTGTGACTTTTCAAATGTACTGTTACATTTTTATTTTCCTGAGGTTTGATATACAGTATCTCACAAAAGTGAGTACACCCCTCATATTTTTGTAAATATTTTATTATATCTTTTCATGTGACAACACTGAAGAAATGACTTTGCTACAATGTAAAGTAGTGAGTGTACAGCTTGTATAGCAGTGTAAATTTGCTGCCCCCTCAAAATAACTCAAAACACAGCCATTAATGTCTAAACCGCTGGAAACAAAAGTGAGTACACCCCTACGTGAATATGTCCAAATTGGGCCCAATTAGCCATTTTCGATCCCCGGTGTCATGTGACTTGTCAGTGTTACAAGGTCTCAGGTGTGAATGGGGACCAGGTGTGTTAAATTTGGTGTTATCACTCTCACTCTTTCATACTGGTCACTGAAAGTTCAACATGGCACCTCATGGCAAAGAACTCTCTGAGGACCTGAAAAAAGAATTGTTGCGCTACATAAAGATGGCCAACGCTATAAGAAGATTGCCAATACCCTGAAAATAAGCTGCAGTGCAGTGGCCAAGACCATTTAGTGGTTTAACAGGACAGGTTCCACTCAGAACAGGCCTCACATGGTTGACCAAAGAGGTTGAGTGCACGTGCACAGCGTCATATCCAGAGGTTGTCTTTGGGAAATAGACGTATGAGTGCTGCCAGCATTGCTGCAGAGTTTGAAGGGGTTAGCCTGTCAGTGCTCAGACCATATACTGTACACTGCATCAAATTGGTCTACTTGGCTGTCATCCCAGAAAGAAGCCTCTTTCTAAAGATGATGCACAAGAAGGCCTGCAAACAGTTTTCTGAAAACAAGCAGACTAAGGACATGAATTACTGGAACCATGCCCTGTGGTCTGATGAGACCAAGATAAACGTATTTGGTTCAGATGGTGTTAAGCATGTGTGGAGGCAACAAGGTAAGGAGTACTAAGACAAGTGCGTCTTGCCTACAGTCAAGCATGGTGGTGGGAGTGTCATGGTCTGGGGCTGCATGAGTGCTGCCAGCACAGGGGAGCTACAATTCATTGTGGGAACCATGAATGCCAACCTGTATTGTGACATACTGTAGCAGAGCATGATCCCCTCCCTTCAGAGACTGGGCCACAGGGCAATATTCCAACATGATAATGACCCCAAACACACCTCCAAGACCACCACTGACTTGCTAAAGAAGCTGAGGATAAAGGTGATGGACTGGCCAAGCATGTCTCCAGACCTAAAACTTATTGAGCATCTGTGGGGCACCCTCAAACAGAAGGTGGCGGAGCGCAAGGTCTCTAACATCCACCAGCTCTGTGATGTCATCATTGAGGATTGGAAGAGGACTCCAGTGGCAACCTGTGAAGCTCTGAGGTACTCCATGTCCAAAGAGGGTTAAGACAGTGCTGGAAAATAATGGTGGCCACACAAAATATTGACACTTTGGGACCAATTTGAACATTTTCACTTAGGGTTGTACTTACTTTTGTTGCCAGCAATTTAGACATCAATGGCTGTGTGTTGAGTGAATTTGAGGGGACAGCAAATTTACACTGTTATACAAGCTGTACACTCACTACGTTATATTGTAGCAAAGCGTAATTTCTTCAGTGATGTCACATGAAAAGATATAATAGAATATTTACAAAATTGTGAGGGGTGTACTCACTTTTGTGAGATACTGTATATTTTTCAGACATATCCTGAATGTTGGATGTTTGTATTACCTTAAAAATACTCAATAAATATACAATTATAAAAAAAAATTCATACAAGACCTGAAGGGCCTGGTATAGATGGGGGGGACCCCACGCTGTTTTGTTTTTTTAATTTATTTTTAATTGCCGGCATTCTTTTCACAAGTCGCATGTAGGAGTGACTTTTGAGGGTTTATATTGAAGTCCATGCCCTCAAGTTGCATGAAAGTCAGACCAAAGTAGTGCAGGAACTGTTTTAAAGTCGCTGTAACTTTAAGTTGCCTATATATTAATGATACTCATTGGGAACCATGGGGTGTGACTTGACATGTGACTTTGGTGTCCAAAGTCGCATGACAAGCTGCACATGTGTGAATGAGGCCTAACAGTTTTCATATCCTAAGCTACATTCAGGAAGTAATAAGGAAGCTTTTTTTATACAACAAACACTGAGGTAAGAGCTGTGTAGGATAAATAGAAAGTTTTTTATTTCTGCAAAAGAAGTAAACCAATACTATATTGGTACATAGGGGAAATGGAATTTAGAAAAAAAAGGCAAACTTATCCTTTCAGGGTGATTGAATAGTTCATCAGCAAGAACCTGCAGTGTGGTCTTACTGAAGAGCAGGAGCAGATCCAATACATGTCAGTGAGAAGCAGGATCCAGCAATTTTAGGGTTCACATATATTTATGAAAAGAAGAGAAAATTAGCTGTTTCAACTTATCAAGCACAATATTTTTTATTATACAGGATTTATATAGCGCCGACAGTTTGCGCAGCGCTTTACAATATTAGGGCAGACAGTACAATTACAATACAATACAGTAGAAATCAGAGGGCACTGCTCGTTAGAGCTTACAATCTAGGAGGGAGGGTTAAATGATACAAAAGGGCAGTAAACTGCGAGGGATGAGCTCATTGAGAAAAAAGGAGTGTAGTTAT
This sequence comes from Glandirana rugosa, assembly GCA_018402905.1. Classification (NCBI taxonomy): domain Eukaryota; kingdom Metazoa; phylum Chordata; class Amphibia; order Anura; family Ranidae; genus Glandirana; species Glandirana rugosa. Next base: position 25,343 of record BLSH010548102.1, read on the forward strand.
TAGGTGGTGGCAGGATAGGCTTCCCTGAAGAGAAAAGTTTTCAGGGATCGCTTGAAGGTGGATAGATTTGGGGACATTCTGACCGATTGGAGTAGGGAGTTCCAGAGGATGGGAGAGGCTCGGGAGAAGTCTTGGAGGCGAGTATGAGAGGAGGTGATGAGGGAGCTGGAGAGCAGGAGGTCTTGGGAGGAGCGAAGAGGACGGTTAGGTTGGTATTTTGAGACAAGGTTGGTGATGTCGCTGGGAGCAGAGTTGTGGATGGCTTTGTACCTGATTGTTAGTATTTTAAATGTAATTTGTTGGGCGAGTGGCAGCCAATGGAGGGATTGGCAGAGGGGGGTGGCAGACGTTGAACGGTTTGTAAGGTGGATGAGTCTGGCAGCGGGATTCATGATGGACTGGAGAGGGGCTAGTCTATTTAAAGGTAGACCAGTGAGGAGGGAGTTGCAGTAGTCGAGACGAGAGATGACCAGGGAGTGAATCAGGAGCTTTGTGGTTTCATTGGTTAGGAAGGGACGCATTTTAGAGATGTTGCGGAGATTGAGGCGGCAAGCCTTAGAAAGTTATTGGATGTGAGGCCAAAAGGAGAGTTCAGAGTCCAGGATAACACCAAGCACCCCGACATGTGGGGATGGGTGGATGGTTGTGCCATTGCTCTTGACAGAGAAGTTGGGGGTACTGGAACGTGGGGGAGGAAATATTATGAGTTCAGTATAGTTGCAGACAGGCCGTTACACCCTTACTATATTAGAATATAATGTGATAGACAAAGCTGAGTGATACTCACCAATCAGCTGCTCAACGTTCCCTTCAACTCCTAGCATGTGAACATGGCAAACACAGTGGATCATATTTTTTATGCCAAAGGTTGCCATTTAACCACTTCCCGACCGCCGTGTACAATATGACGGCTGGGAAGTGGTTGAGTTATCTTGACTGGGCATCATTTGACGTCCAGCAGGATAACAGTGTAGCACACTCCCGCAAGAGGGCACAGCGCGGCGATCGTGGGTGGCCAGTGTCGGGATCAGGGTAAACACGTAAAATCAGCTCTTTACCACGTAATCGGCTGTGTCTAAACACAGCCGGTCACTTCTTGCATCACGGAAGAAGCAGTTGCAGAGGCGCGCACGTCAGCAATCAGGGGGAGCAGGTGTCGCTTGGACACAGCGCTTCCCCGATCAAGGTAAACAATCACAGCAAGTCACAAATGTAAACACAACCCTGTCAGTTACTATCTGATCTCTGAGGAGGTCAGTGAGTACTTGTCAGTGTACCTGTCAGTGTCTTGTCAGTTTACACCAACACAGCACACAGCCCCCCCCCCCCAATAAAGAGAACCTGTCACCTGTGCTGTCACACAGCCCGTCAGGATCTGTCACAGCCCATCAGGATCTGTCACAGCCCATCAGGATCTGTCACAGCCCATCAGGATCTGTTACAGCCCATCAGGATCTGTTACAGCCACCAGGATCTGTCACAGCCCCTCTGTCACAGCCCATCTTTCGCAGCCCATCAGGCTGTCAGCATCTGTCACAGCCCGTTAGCCTGTCAGCATCTGTCACAGCCCATCAGCATCTGTCACAGCCCATCAGCCCATCAGCATCTATCACAGCCCGTCAGCCCATCAGCATCTGTCACAGCCCATCAGGCCATCAGCATCTGTCACAGCCTGTTAGCCCGTCAGAATCTGTCACAGCTGTCAGCATCTGTCACAGCCCATCAGTCTGTCAGAATCTGTCACAGACTGTCAGCATTTGTCACAGCCCATCAGTAACAGCCCAGGTCACAGGCCCGATACCAGTACTGCCATCAATACTCTCATAAATAGCATCACACAGGCCCGCCATCGTGTCTGAGAGAGTGTACACACTTGAGGAGGCATATGAGATCCTCACTATGTCTGATGATGAGAGCAGTGGGGAGCTCCCATCATTCGATTCTGGTTTGGAATACAATCCAGTGGAGTATAGAGGATCGGAGACAGAGTCAGAGTCAGAGGAGGAAACCCCCCCTCCTAAAAGAGTTAGAAGATCAGGCCCAAGATCTGAAGACCTGCCTTCCACCAGCAGCACCAGACCCCAGGAAGTGGAGCTCCATACTACTTCCACCAGCAGCACCAGACCCCAGGAAGTGGAGCCCAGAACTAGCAATGCAATTGGACGCACTGCCCAAAGAATCCTGTCCTACCTTTCCAAAACCCTGGCAAACCCCTTATGGTGGCCTGCCAACTCGGGTGCGCTAGAATCCCCCGCTTCACAGCGCAACAAGGTGGGCAGCCCGACATCACAAATTTTACCCAATTTGAATATTTTTCCCTGAGGATTTGCTGCAGAGTATCGTGGACCAAACACATTTGTATGCAGAACAATTTATTGCTACCAACCCCAATTCCTCCTATGCCCACTTATTCCATTGGCGTCGTCTCACGCTAGACGAATTCAAAATATTTTTGGGCCTTGCTCTTAATACGGGGCTTACAAAAAAAAAGAACGCCATTCCTATTGGTCCACCAACTCCATCCACCATATGCCAATATTCTCAGCAGTTATGTCCAGGACACACTACGATACAATAATGCGTTTCCTGCATTTCAATGATAATGCGCAGTGACCTCCCCGAAGTCACCCCAACCACGACAAACTCTACAAGATACGGCCCCTAATCAATTCCTTTTCACAGAAATTTGCAGAAGTGTTCATCCCCATAGAAATATATGTGTGGATGAGTCCCTCATACATTTCACTGGCCGGCTGCAGTTCAAGCAGTACATACCCAACAAGAGAGCCAGGTATGGGGTAAAAATGTACAAATTGTGTGATCGAGCCACCAGCTATGTATACTCATTCAGAATCTATGAAGGAAAAGACTCCCAGCTCCAGCCCCTTGATTGCCCCACATATATTGGAACCAGTGGGAAGATTGTCTGGGAGCTGGCATACCCCCTGTTTGGAAAAGGCTACCATTTATACGTTGATAATTATTATACCAGCCTGCCCCTATTTCGTCACCTTTACAGCAAAGACACCCTGGCCTGTGGCACCTTAAAAAAAAGTGGAAGGGTTTCCCACAAAATTTTTTAGATGCAATGGCTATACAACAGAGAGTATGCCTTTATGAGAAACGAGGAAGTGTTGGGGATGAAGTGGAGGGACTAGAAAGAGGTTCACATCCTCTCTACCATCCACAATGACACCGTGGTGGAGGTTCAGAAACGACGCGGCCCTGTTTTAAAGCCTCAATGTGTCCAGGACTATAACATGTTCATGGGGGTGGGGGTTAGATTTAAATGACCAGATGATGCAGTTCTATATGTCAAACCGAAATTCCAGTTTCAGGTACAAACAGATGGCGTTTCAACTTTTTCACATGGCTCTGTACAATTCCTTTGTCTGCTTCCAAAAAGCATCCCAAGACCCACCCATCATCTACCTCAAATATATTGAAGATCTTCTCATTGCCCTCATTTACCAACAAGGACCCCTACCAGAAATCATTCGCTCTGATAATGTGAGCTGGCTTCATGAACAATATTTTCCCTACAACATCCCCCCCCCCCCACAGAATCCGGAAGAAGACGCCAGAGAAAATGTCGTATTTGCAGGAAAAGAGGAATTAGAAGAGATACGAGTTTCTATTGCCCTGATTGTCCCTCCCAACCTGGCCTGTGCATTAGAGATTGTTTCAAGATTTATCACACATCTGTCAGATATTAGTTCCCCTTATTTTTAAGATTATCATTTCCCCATTTCAACCTTTTGGGATCATTTACCTGCTACCACATTTTTACCTTCCACGTTAACTGACCCTGGCTTGTTTACCGATGATGTCTTTGCCTGCCGCTTTAAACCATGTTTCTGACTACCACGTGCACCGACCTCAGCCTGTTTACCGATGATGCCTTTGCCTGCCATTTTAAACCACGTGTCTGACATCCACATGTCAGACATCCACGTGCACCAACCTCGGCCTGTTAATTGACCATGTCTTTTGCCTGCCACTTGGACTGATCTTTTGCCCTTCTACTTTAGTACACAGGGGTCGCACATATGTGAGGGGCTCCAGAAAAAGCGTTTGGAGTAGAGAAAACCAGTTTTTGTTTTTCTGTGTTCCCAGAACAGGGTGTGCTTTCCTGGAGGCTTCAAAGCGTTTGGGTGGGAAAAGCCTTTACCCCTGTCCCCCTGGCCCTAAGCTTGATAGTCCTTCCTGCTGCCTGGACCAATACTTTAGGCTCTGCTGACCATATCGCTGCCTGTAGTGACCCAGGAATTTATGGACCATGTTTTTTCCTGCTGCCTGGACCAATACTTTGGCTGTGCTGACCATGTTGCTGCCTGTAATGACCCAGGACTTTCTGGACCATATTTCTTCCTACTGCCAGGACCAATAATTTGGCTGTGCTGACCATATTGCTGCCTGTAATGACCCCAGACTTTTCGGGCTATGTTTCTTCCTGCTGCCTGGACCAATACATTGGCTGTGTTGACCATATCTCTGCCTGCTGCCTCTACTGACTATGGACAGTATTTCTGCATGGACGTCTCTGCCTGCTACCCTGGAACAATGCTTTGGCTGTGGTGGCATTATCTCTACCCGTACGAACTGTGGACAGTATTCCTGCCTGCTGCCTGGACAATTGCTTTTGCTGTCACTGACCACATCCCTGCCTGCTGCCTGGACTGATTGCTCTCCTCTGTGGACCACTGCACTACTAAAACCACAGGTAATCTTTTGTTATTTAATATGTACATGCTATGTGTTGGAAATATGAAGGGCTGTGATCGGTAGTCAGAAAATGATATGTGTAATTTATGCTTCTAAAATGCCTGACAGTGCTACTTCAATGTTGGGCCTCTGTATGTGGCCAGGCTGTGTAAAAGTCTCACACATGTGGTATCGCTACACTCAGGAGGAGTAGCAGAATGTATTTTGGGGTCTAATTTTTGCTATGTACATGCTGTGTGTTGGAAATATCTTATGAATGGACAACTGTGTAAAAAAAACGGAAAATTGTATACTCACCTTTCCGTAATTTTCCTTTCCTGGTGCATCTTCATGGCAGCATACACATGGGTTGTGGTTCCGCCCCCACAACATGATAGGACTGGTTAACTATAAATCAAAGTCAGACCCGGCTCACAGCATTCTCTGTAACTCTCACCAATTTGGGCGGGAATCTGTATGCTGCCATGAAGATGCACCAGGAAAGGAAAATTACAGAAAGGTGATTATACAATTTTCCATTTTTCTGGTGCATCATGGCAGCATACACATAAGAACTAACTCACCATACGGGAGGGTGCAAGAAAAATTTTGTAATGATCAGAAGCGCAATTATGCACCATGAATTTTCCAAAGTTTACTGTCGTGAGCCGGGTTCACTTAAAGTGTAATAAAGGTGTTTCCTGGGAGGACCATATTGCTGACTTTCAAATAGCCTCAGGAGACACTCAGCACTGAGCTGTTCACTGAGCTGGCACTGCCCTAGTTGAATGTGCTCTTAAGTCATCTGAAACAGGAAGGCCTTGTGGAGAGTAGGCTCTTTTAATTGTCTTAATCTAGGAGGTGACTGTACATGTTGATGCTGATTGACCCTGCCTTAAGCCACGCTGGAACCAAGTACAGATTTCAGCTTTCCTGAATGAAAAGGTAGCTGCCAAATAGGTCACCAAGGTTAGATCAACATCCAGGGGATGTGGTTCTCTCACTCAACCAAGAAACCTGGTAAACTAACTTCCTGGTTAAAGTCGAAGGAGAAAGACACCACATGGATAAAGGCAGTCTGGAGTTTTAGGACTGTACTGTCCTGGGTAGAACGTTTAGGTGAGGCTCCTTGAGTACAAAGCCTGCAGTTCTGACACCCTTCTTTACAGAGGTCGTAGCAACCAGAAATATGATCTTCAGATTGCAGAGTGTAGCCAATTCTGTAGGATAGAAGTGAGGCCTTGATAGAGATGAGGAACATGAGCAAATGCCACATAGGGAACAATTGTTTCCTGGCAGGTATATAAATTCATGCAAGCCTATTGAGAATTGCATCACTAAAGGGTTAAGGACTCCCTGTAAGTGCAGGCAATTCTGAAGTTTGAACTTTAAACATTTGAACCTAGGCCCTTGTTTCGTCCCAGTTGTAAGAAATGTAGAACCTTGGCTCGTTTAGGTGCCTTAACCACTTCAATACTATTGCACTTAGAACAATTTCCTACCAGACCAATTTTCAGCTTTCAGTGCTGTTGCGTTTTGTGTGAGAATTGCGCAGTCATGCGACGCTGTACCCAAACAAAGTTTTTATCATTTTGTTCCCACAAATAGAGCTTTCTTTTGGTGGTATTTGATCACCTCTGCGTTTTTATTTTTTTCGCTATAAACAAAAAAAACGAAAATTTTGAAAAAAAAAAATTCTCTATTTCTGTCAAAAAACTTTGTAAATGAGTAAATTTTCTCCATCACTGATGGGCACTGATGAGGCTACACTGACGGGCACTGATCTGGCAGCACTGATTGGCACTGATGAGGTGGCACTGATAATCAGGCACTTATATGCAGCAATGATGAGCACTGTTAGGCAGCACTGATAAGCAGCACTTACGGGCACTGATATGAAACACTGACAGGCACTGATATGCAGCACTGACGGACACTGATAAGCGGCACTGACGGACACTGATAAGCGGCACTGATGGGCACTCATAGGTGGCACTGGGCACTGATAGGTGGCACTGATGGGCACTGATAGGTGGACACTAGTAGGTGGCACTGGTATGCACTGATAGGGGCACTGGTACACACTGATAGGAGCACTGGTGGGCATATGTACAGAAAGGGGCCCATTCCCTGGTGGTCTAGGGTGGCATCTGAAGGTGGCACTAAGTGCCATTCATATTGGGCACTATGCCCCTTACCTGGTGGTCTAGGGGGGTCTCCCTGGTGGTCTAGATCGGCTCCCTGGTGGTCCCTGGTTGGCTCCCTGGTGGTCCTGGGTGGGGACATTGCTGGTGGTCTAGTGTGGCGATCCGAGGGGGGGCTGTGCTGATAAATCATCAGCACAAACCCTCCCTGTCAGGAGAGCAGCCAATCGGCTCTCCACTCCTCAGGTCTGCAGACCTGAGTACAGGAAAGCTGATAAACGGCTTTCCTGTGTTACACTGTGACCAGCCATGATTGGTCACGGCTGATCACATGGTAAAGTGCTTCAGATGGAAGCACTTTACCAAGATCGGTATTGCGGGGGGTCAGACTGACCTCCCACATCACCGATCTCCGCGATGCGGTCC
>BLSH010548102.1:74569-86280 GCA_018402905.1 Glandirana rugosa
AAAAACTCCATGTCTAATAACAAGATTCTAGTAGTGTATGACTATGTCCCTCTCCAAGGACGACCACGACACTCCCTGTCTAGTAACAAGATTTTATTAGATGATGACGCTATACGTCTCCAAGAAAGACGAGTACACTCCCTGTCTAATAAAAAAGACTTTAGTAGAGGATGACGATATCCCTCTCCAATGACGACCACGACACTCCTTCCCTCACAGGAGCAGCAGGAACCTTTCCCTCTAGCGGTATTTGGTGTTTTTAGAAAATAATCTGTCCCTCACAGCACCAGCAGGAACCTCTCCCTATAGCAGTAGGAGATGATTTTAGAACAATAATCTGTTCCTCACAGCACCAGCAGTAACCTCTCCCTATAGCAGTAGGAGATGATTTCAGAAAAAATAATCTGTCCCTCACATGAGCAGAAAGAACCTCTGCATATCGCAGTAGTAGATTATTTTAGAACAATGATCTGTCCCTCACAGCACCAGCAGGAACCTCTCCCTGTATCAGTATGTGATGATCTTAGAACAATAATCTGTACCTCAAAAAAAGGAGCAGCAGGAAAGTCTCCCTATAGCAGTAGGAGATAATTTTAGAACAATAATCTGTCCCTCATAGCACCAGAAACAACCTCTCCCTGTAGCAGTATGTGATGATTTTAGAACAATAATCTGTCCCTCACCGCACCAGCAGGAACCGCTCTCTCTTGCAGTATGTGATGATTTTAGAACAATAATCTGTCCCTCACAGCACCAGCAGGAACCTCTCCCTCTAGCAGTATGTGATGATTTTAGAACAATAATCTGTCCCTCAAAGGAGCAGCAGAAACCTCTCCCTATAGCAGTGGGAGATGCTTTTAAAACTATAATCTGTCCCTCACTGCACCAGCAAGAAACTCTCCCTATAACAGTAGGAAATAATTTTAGAACAATAATCTGTCCCTCACAGTACCAACAGGAACCCCTCCCTCTAGCAGTATGTGATGATTTTAGAACAATAATCTGTCCCTCAAAGGAGTAGCAGGAACCTCTCCCTATAGCAGTTGGAGATGCCATTAGAACAATCATCTGTTCCTCCCATCATCAGCAGGAACCTCTCCCTATAGCAGTAGTTGATGATTTTAGAACAATAATCTGTCCCTCACAGGAGCAGCAGGAACCTCTCCCTATAGAAGTATGTGATAATTTTAGAACAAAAATATGTCCCTCACAGGAGCAGCAGGAACCTCTCTTTTTAGAAGTATGTGATAATTTTAGAACAATAATATGTTCCTCACAGGAGCAGCAGGAACCTCTCCCTGTAGCATTAGGAGATGATTTTAGAATAACCTGTCCCTCACAGCACCAGCAGGAAACTCTCCCTCTAGCAGTATTTGATGATTTTAGAATAATACATTTTCCCTCACAGCACAAGCAGGAACCTCTCCCTATAGCAGTTGGAGATGCCATTAGAACAACAATCTGTCCCTCCCAGCACCAGCAGGAACCTCTCCCTATAGCACTAGTTGATGATTTTAGAACAATAATCTGTCCCTTACAGGAGCAGCAGGAACCTCACCTTATAGAAGTATGTGATAATTTTAGAACAATAATATGTCCCTCACAGGAGCAGCAGGAACCTCTCTTTTTAGAAGTATGTGATAATATTAGAACAATAATATGTCCCTCACAGGAGCAGCAGGAACCTCTCCCTGTAGCATTAGGAGATGATTTTAGAACAATAATCTGTCCCTCACAGCACCAGCAGGAACCTCTCCCTCTAGCAGTATTTGATGATTTTAGAATACTTTTTCCCTCATAGCACCTGCAGGAACCTCTCCCTATAGCATAGGAGATGGTTTTAGAACAATATTCTGTCCCTCACAACACAAGCAGGAACCTCTCCCTATAGCAGTAGAAGATGATTTTAGAATAATAATCTGTCCCTCACAGGAGCAGCAGGAACCTTTCCCTGTAGCGGTATTTGGTGTTTTTAGAACAATAATCTGTCCCTCACAGCACAAGCAGGAACCTCTCCCTTTAGCAGTAGGAGATGATTTTAGAACAATAATCTGTTCCTCACAGCACCAGCAGTAACCTCTCCCTATAGCAGTAGGAGATGATTTCAGAAAAATAACCTGTCCCTCACATGAGCAGATTTAACCTCTCCCTATAGCAGTAGTAGATTATTTTAGAACAATGATCTGTCCCTCACAGCACCAGCAGGAACCTCTCCCTCTATCAGTATGTGATGATTTTAGAACAATAATCTGTACCTCAAAAAAGGAGCAGCAGGAAAGTCTCCCTATAGCAGTAGGAGATGATTTTAGAACAATAATCTGTCCCTCATAGCACCAGAAACAACCGCTCCCTCTAGCAGTATGTGATGATGTTAGAACAATAATCTGTCATTCACAGGAGCTGCAGGAACCTCTCTCTATAGCTGTAGGAGATGATTTTAGAACAATAATCTGTCCCTCACAGCACCAGCAGGAACCTCTCCCTACAGCAGCAGGAGATGATTTTAGGACAATAATTTCTCCCTCACAGGAGCTGCAGGAATTTCTCCCTATAGCAGTAGGAGATGATTTTAGAACAATAATCTGTCCCTCACAGCACCAGCAGGAACCTCTCCCTCATGCAGTATGTGATGATTTTAGAACAATAATCTGTCCCTTACAGGAGCAGCAGGAACCTCTCCTGATAGCAGTATGTGATGATTTTCAAACAATAATCTGTCCCTCACTGCACCAGCAGGAACCTCTCACTCTAGCAGTATGTGATGATTTTAGAACAATAATCTGTCCCTCACAGCACCAGCAGGAACCTCTCCCTATAGCAGTAGGAGATGATTTTAGAACAATAATCTGTCCCTCACAGGAGCTGAAGGAACCTCTCCCTATAGCAGTAGGAGATGATTTTAGAACAATAATCTGTCCGTCACAGCACAAGCAGGAACCTCTCCTTCTAGCAGTATGTGATGATTTTAAAACAATTATCTGTCCCGCACAGCACCAGCAAGAACTTCTCCCTCTCGCAGTATTTGATGATTTTAGAACAATAATCTGTCCCTCACGGGAGCAGGAGGAACCTCTCCCTATAGCAGTAGGAGGTGATTTTAGAACAATAATCTGTCCCTAAAAGGAGCAGCAGGAACCTCTCCCTATAGCAGAAGGAGATGATTTTAAAACAATTATCTGTGCCTCGCAGCACCAGCAGGAAACTCTCCATTTAGTAGTAGGAGATGATTTTAGAACAATAATCTGTTCCTCACAGCACTAGCAGGAACTTCTTCCTCTAGCAGTATGTGATTATTTTAGAACAATAATATGTCCCTCACAGGAGCAGCAGAAACCTCTCTCTGTAGCATTAGGAGATGATTTTAGAACAATAATCTGTCCCTCACAGCACCTGCAGGAACTTCTCCCTCTAGCAGTATTTGATGATTTTACAATAATAATTTTTCCCTCACAGCACCTGCAGGAACCTCTCCCTATAGCATAGGAGATGGTTTTAGAACAATAATCCGTCCCTCACAGCACAAGCAGGAACCTCTCCCTATAGCAGTAAGAGATGATTTTAGAACAATAATCTGTCCCTCACAGGAGCAGCAGGAACCTTTCCCTCTAGCGGTATTTGGTGTTTTTAGAAAATAATCTGTCCCTCACAGCACCAGCAGGAACCTCTCCCTATAGCAGTAGGAGATGTTTTTAGAACAATAATCTGTTCCTCACAGCACCAGCAGTAACCTCTCCCTATAGCAGTAGGAGATGATTTCAGAAAAATAATCTGTCCCTCACATGAGCAGAAAGAACCTCTGCATATCGCAGTAGTAGATTATTTTAGAACAATGATCTGTCCCTCACAGCACCAGCAGGAACCTCTCCCTGTATCAGTATGTGATGATCTTAGAACAATAATCTGTACCTCAAAAAAGGAGCAGCAGGAAAGTCTCCCTATAGCAGTAGGAGATAATTTTAGAACAATAATCTGTCCCTCATAGCACCAGAAACAACCTCTCCCTCTAGCAGTATGTGATGATTTTAGAACAATAATCTGTCCCTCACAGCAACAGCAGGAACCGCTCTCTCTTGCAGTATGTGATGATTTTAGAACAATAATCTGTCCCTCACAGCACCAGCAGGAACCTCTCCCTCTAGCAGTATGTGATGATTTTAGAACAATAATCTGTCCCTCAAAGGAGCAGCAGAAACCTCTCCCTATAGCAGTGGGAGATGCTTTTAAAACTATAATCTGTCCCTCACTGCACCAGCAAGAAACTCTCCCTATAACAGTAGGAAATAATTTTAGAACAATAATCTGTCCCTCACAGCACCAACAGGAACCCCTCCCTCTAGCAGTATGTGATGATTTTAGAACAATAATCTGTCCCTCACAGGAGTAGCAGGAACCTCTCCCTATAGCAGTTGGAGATGCCATTAGAACAATCATCTGTCCCTCCCATCATCAGCAGGAACCTCTCCCTATAGCAGTAGTTGATGATTTTAGAACAATAATCTGTCCCTCAAAGGAGCAGCAGGAACCTCTCCCTATAGAAGTATGTGATAATTTTAGAACAAAAATATGTCCCTCACAGGAGCAGCAGGAACCTCTCTTTTTAGAAGTATGTGATAATTTTAGAACAATAATATGTCCCTCACAGGAGCAGCAGGAACCTCTCCCTGTAGCATTAGGAGATGATTTTAGAATAACCTGTCCCTCACAGCACCAGCAGGAAACTCTCCCTCTAGCAGTATTTGATGATTTTAGAATAATACATTTTCCCTCACAGCACAAGCAGGAACCTCTCCCTATAGCAGGAGGAGATGAGTTTAGAACAATAATCTGTCCCTCACAGGAGCAGCAGGAACCTTTCCCTCTAGCGGTATTTGGTGTTTTTAGTACAATAATCTGTCCCTCACAGCACCAGCAGGAACCTCTCCCTATAGCAGTAGGAGATCATTTTAGAACAAGAATCTGTTTCTCACAGCACCAGCAGTAACCTCTCCCTATAGCAGTAGGAGATGATTTCAGAAAAATGATCTGTCCCTCACATGAGCAGAAGGAACCTCTCCCTATAGCAGTAGTAGATTATTTTAGAACAATGATCTTTCCCTCCCAGCACCAGCAGGAACCTCTCGCTCTATCAGTATGTGATGATTTTAGAACAATAATCTTTACCTCAAAAAAGGAGCAGCAGGAAAGTCTCCCTATAGCAGTAGGAGATGATTTTAGAACAATAATCTGTCCCTCATAGCACCAGCAGGAACCTCTCCCTCTAGCAGTATGTGATGATTTTAGAACAATAATCTGTCCCTCACAGCACCAGCAGGAACCTCTCCCTCTAGCAGTATGTGATGATTTTAGAACAATAATCTGTCCCTCAAAGGAGCAGCAGAAACCTCTCCCTATAGCAGTAGGAGATGCTTTTAAAACTATAATCTGTCCCTCACTGCACCAGCAAGAAACTCTCCCTATAACAGTAGGAAATAATTTTAGAACAATAATCTGTCCCTCACAGCACCAACAGGAACCCCTCCCTCTAGCAGTATGTGATGATTTTAGAACAATAATCTGTCCCTCACAGGAGTAGCAGGAACCTCTCCCTATAGCAGTTGGAGATGCCATTAGAACAATAATCTGTCCCTCCCAGCACCAGCAGGAACCTCTCCCTATAGCAGTAGAAGATGATTTTAGAATAATAATCTGTCCTTCACAGGAGGAGCAGGAACGTTTCCCTCTAGCGGTATTTGGTGTTTTTAGAACAATAATCTTTCCCTCTCAGCACCAGCAGGAACCTCTCCCTTTAGCAGCAGGAGATGATTTTAGAACAATAATCTGTTCCTCACAGCACCAGCAGTAACCTCTCCCTATAGCAGTAGTAGATGATTTCAGAAAAATAATCTGTCCCTCACATGAGCAGAAGGAACTTCTCCCTATAGCAGTAGTAGATTAATTTAGAACAATGATCTGTCCCTCAAGCACCAGCAGGAACCTCTCCCTCTATCAGTATGTGATGATTTTAGAACAATAATCTGTACCTCAAAAAAGGAGCAGCAGGAAAGTCTCCCTATAGCAGTAGGAGATGATTTTAGAACAATAATCTGTCCCTCATAGCACCAGAAACAACCGCTCCCTCTAGCAGTATTTGATGATTTTAGAACAATAATCTGTCCCTCACAGGAGCTGCAGGAACCTCTCTCTATAGCTGTAGGAGATGATTTTATAACAATAATCTGTCCCTCACAGCACCAGCAGGAACCTCTCCCTACAGCAGCAGGAGATGATTTTAGGACAATAATCTCTCCCTCACAGGAGCTGCAGGAATTTCTCCCTATAGCAGTAGGAGATGATTTTAGAACAATAATCTGTCCCTCACAGCACCAGCAGGAACCTCTCCCTCATGCAGTATGTGATGATTTTACAACAATAATCTGTCCCTTACAGGAGCAGCAGGAACCTCTACCGATAGCAGTATGTGATGATTTTCGAACAATAATCCGTCCCTCACTGCACCAGCAGGAACCTCTCACTCTAGCAGTATGTGATGATTTTAGAACAATAATCTGTCCCTCACAGCACCAGCAGGAACCTCTCCCTATAGCAGTAGGAGATGATTTTAGAACAATAATCTGTCCCTCACAGGAGCAGCAGGAACCTCTCCATATAGCAGTAGGAGATGATTTTAGAACAATAATCTGTCCCTCACAGCACAAGCAGGAACCTCTCCTTCTAGCAGTATGTGATGATTTTAGAACAATAATCTGTCCCTAAAAGGAGCAGCAGGAACCTCTCCTTTTAGCAGTAGGAGATGATTTTAAAACAATTATCTGTCCCACACAGCACCAGAAGGAAGTTCTCCCTCTCGCAGTATTTGATGATTTTAGAACAATAATCTGTCCCTCACGGGAGCAGCAGGAGCCTCTCCCTATAGCAGTAGGAGGTGATTTTAGAACAATAATCTGTCCCTGAAAGGAGCAGCAGGAACCTCTCCCTATAGCAGTAGGAGATGACTTTAGAACAATTATCTGTCCCTCGCAGCACCAGCATGAAACTCTCCATTTAGCAGTAGGAGATGATTTTAGAACAATAATCTGTCCCTCACAGCACTAGCAGGAAATTCTTCCTCTAGCAGTATGTTATTATTTTAGAACAATAATCTGTCCCTCACAGGAGCAGCAGTAACCTATCCCTATAGCAGTTGGATATGATAATAGAACAATAATCTGTCCCTCACATCACTAGCAGGAACCTCTCCCTCTAGCAGTATGTTACTATTTTAGAACAGTCATCTGTCCCTCACAGGAGCAGCAGAAACCTCGCCCTATAGCAGTAGAGATGATTTTAGAACAATAATCTGTCCCTCAGAACTCCAGCAGGAACCTCTCCCTATGGCAGTAAGAGATGATTTTAGAACAATGATCTATCCCTCACAGGAGCAGCAGGCAACTCTCCCTATAGCAGTAGGAGATGATTTTAGAACAATAATCTGTCCCTCACAGGAGCAGCAGGAACCTCTCCCTTTAGTAATAGGAGATGATTTTAGATCAATAATCTCTCCCTCACACCACCAGCAGGAACCTCTCCCTATAGCAGTAGGAGAGGACTTTAGCACAATAATCTCTCCCTCACAGGAGCTGCAGGAATTTCTCCCTATAGCAGTAGGAGATGATTTTAGAACAATAATCTGTCCCTCACAGCACCAGTAGGAACCTCTCCCTCTAGCAGTATGTTATGATTTTAGAACAATAATCTGTCCCTCACATGAGCTGCAGGAACCTCTCCCTAAAGCAGTAGGAGATGATTTTAGAACAATAATTTGTCCCTCACAGGAGCAGCAGGAACTTCTCTCTATAGCAGTATGAGATGATTTTAGAACAATAATTTGTCCCTCACAGGAGCAGCAGGAACTTCTCCCTATAGCAGTAGGAGATGATTTTAGAACAATAATCTGTTCATCACAGCACCAGTAGGAACCCCTCCCTCTAGCAGTATGTGATGATTTAAGAACAATAATCTGTCCCTCACAGGAGCAGCAGGAACTTCTCCCTATAGCAGTATGAGATGATTTTAGAACAATAATCTGTCCCTCACAAGAGCAGCTGGACCCTCTCCCTATAGCAGTAGGAGATGATTTTAGAACAATAATGTGTCCCTCACAGCAACAACAGGAACCTCTCCCTCTAGCAGTATGTGATGATTTTAGAACAATAATCTGTCCCTCACAGCACTAGCAGGAACCTCTCCCTCTAGAAGTATGTGGTGATTTTAGAACAATAATCTGTCCTTCACAGGAGCAGCAGGAACCTCTACCTTTAGCAGTAAGTGATGATTTTAGAACAATAATCTGTCCCTCACGGCACAAGCAGGAACCTCACCCTATTGCAGTAGGAGATGATTTTAGAAAAATAATCTGTCCCTCATAGGAGCAGCATGAGCCTCTCCCTATAGCAGTAGGAGATGATTTTAGAACAATAATCTTTCCCTCACAGCACCAGCAGGAACCTCTCCCTCTAGCAGTATGTGATGATTTTAAAGCCATAATCTGTCCCTCACAGGAGCAGCAGGAACCTCTCCCTATAGCAGTAGGAGATGATTTTAGAACAATAATCTGTCTCTCACAGCACCAGAAGGAACCTCTCCCTATAGCAGTAGGAGATGATTTTAGAACAATAATCTGTCCCTCACCGGAGATGCAGAAATTTCTCCCTATAACAGTAGGAGATGATTTTAGAACAATAATCCGTCCCTCACAGCACCAGCAGGAACCGCTCTCTCTAGCAGTATGTGATGATTTTAGAACAATAATCTTTCCTTCACTGGAGCAGCAGGAACCTCTCCCTATAGCAATATGTGATGATTTTAGAACAATAATCTGTCCTTCACGGCACAAGCAGGAACCTCACCCTATAGCAGTAGGAGATGATTTTAGAAAAATAATCTGTCCCTCACAGCACCAGCAGGAACCTCTCACTCTAGTAGTATGTGATGATTTTAGAACAATAATCGTTCCCCCCATGATCAGCAGGAACCTCTCCCTATAGCACTAGGAGATGATCTTAGAACAATAATATGTCCCTCACAGCACCAGCAGGAACCTCTCACTATAGCAGTAGGAGATGATTTTAGAACAATAATGTTTCTCTCACAGCACCAGCAGGAACCTCTCCCTCTAGCAGTATGTGATGATTTTAAAACAATAATCTGTCCCTCACAGGAGCAGCAGGAACCTCTCCCTATAGCAGTAAGAGATGATTTTTGAACGAAAATCCGTCCCTCACAGCACCAGCAGGAACCTCTCCCTCTAGCCGTATGTGATGATTTTAGATCAATCATCTGTCCCTCACAGGAGTAGCAGGAACCTCTCCCTATAGGAGTAGGAGATGATTTTTGAACAATGATTTGTCCCTCACAACGCCAGCAGGAACCTCTACCTATAGCAGTAGGAGATGATTTTAGAACAATAATCTGTCCCTTACAGGAGCAGCAGGAACCTCTCCCTATATCATTAGGAGATGATTTAAGAACAAAAATCTATCCCTCACAGCACCAGCAGGAACCTCTCAATCTAGCAGTATGATATGATTTTAGAACAATAATCTGTACCTCACAGCCCCAGCATTAACCTCTCCCTATAGCACTAGTAGATGATATTAGAACAATGATTTGTCCCTCACAGCAGCAGCAGGAACCTCTCCCTATTGCAGTAGGAGATTATTTTAGAACAATTATCTGTCCCTCACAGCACCAGCAGGAATCTCTCCCTATAGCAGTATGTGATGATTTTAGAACAATAATCCGTCCGTCACCGCACCAGCAGGAACCTCTCCTTATAGCAGTAGGAGATGATTTTAGAACAATAATCTTTCCTTCACAGCACCAGCAGGATCCTCTCCCTCTAGCAGTATGTGATGATTTTAGAACAATATTCTGTATCTCACAGCACCAGTAAGAGCCTCTCCCTATAGCACTAGGATATGATTTTAGAACAATAATCTGTCCCTCACAAGAGCAGCAGGAATCTCTCCCTATAGAACTAGGAGATGATTTTAGAACAATAATCTGTCCCTCACAGCACCAGCAGGATCCTCTCCCTATAGCAGTAGGAGAGGATTTTAAAACAATAATCTGTCCCTCATGGCACCATCAGGAACCTCTCCCTCTAGCAGTATGTGATGATTTTAGAACAATAATCTGTCCCTCACAGCACCAGCAGGAACCTCTCCCTATAGCAGTATGTGATGATTTTAGAACAATATTCTGTCTCTCACAGCACCAGTAAGAGCCTCTCCCTATAGCACTAGGATATGATTTTAGAACAATAATCCGTCCATCACAGCACCAGCAGGAACCTCTTCCTAAAGCAGTAGCAGATGATTTTAGAACAATAATCTGTCCCTCACAGGAGCAACAGGAACCTCTCCCTATAGAACTAGGAGATGATTTTAGAACAGTAATCTGTCCTTTACAGCACCAGCAGGAACCTCTCCCTATAGCAGTAGGAGATGATTTTAGAACAATAATCTGTCCCTCACAAGAGCAGCAGGAATCTCTCCCTATAGAACTAGGAGATGATTTTAGAACAATAATCTGTCCCTCACAGCACCAGCAGGATCCTCTCCCTATAGCAGTAGGAAATGATTTTAAAACAATAATCTGTCCCTCACAGCACCAGCAGAAACCTCTCCCTATAGCAGTAGGAGATGATTTTAGAACAATAATCTGTCCCTCACAGGAGCAACAGGAACCTCTCCCTATAGCCGTGGGAGATTATTTTTGAACAATAATCTGTCCCTCACAGCACCAGCAGCAACCTCTCCCTTTAGCAGTAGGAGATGATTTTAGAACAATAATCCGTCCCTCACGGCACCATCAGGAATCTCTCCCTCTAGCAGTGTGTGATGATTTTAGAACAATAATTTGTCCCACACAGCACCAGCAAGAACCTCTCCCTATATCACTAGGAGATGATTTTAGAACAATGTTCTGCCCCTCACATCACCAGCAGGAACCTCTCCCTATATCACTAGGAGATGATTTTAGAACAATAATCTGTCCCTCACAGCACCTGCAGGAACCTCTCCCTATAGCAGTAGGAGATGATTTTAGAACAATAATCTGTCCCTCACAGGAGCAGCAGGAACCTCTCCCTATAGCAGTGGGAGATGATTTTAGAACAATAATCTGTCCCTCACAGCACCAGCGGCAACCTCTCCCTTTAGCAGTAGGAGATGATTTTAGAGCAATAATCCGTCCCTCACGGCACCATCAGGAACCTCTCCCTCTAGCAGTATGTGATAATTTTAGAACAATAATCTGTCCCTCACAGCACCAGCAGGAACCTCTCCCTATAGCAGTAGGAGATGATTTTAGAACAATAATCTGTCACTCACAGGAGCAGCAGGAACCTCTCCCTATAGCAGTAGGATATGATTTTAGAACAATAATCTGTCCTTCACAGCACCAGAAGGAACCTCTCCCTATAGCACTAGGAGATTATTTTAGAACAATAATCTGTCCCTCACAGCACCAGCAGGAACCTCTCCCTATAGCCCTAGGAGATGATTTTAGAACAATAATCTGTCCCTCACAGCACTAATAAACTGTACCTAGTCCAGTATCACATCGTTTTAGAACGCTAAGCTTTCCCCTCACAGCACCGCCAGGAACCTGTCTGTAATGGAGGATGAGATGATATTAGATCGGTAATCGATCCCTCACAGCACTAGTAA